>CABFOV010001509.1:0-22365 GCA_902141375.1 Timema poppense
ATATATCGATATAAATTATACAGTTAAATACAAAATAGTGGCAAATGATCCATGTACAATTTACAAAGAGCCATTAAAAATACTAAATAAACGTTTCTTTCATCCAATAAAGTTAAATCTCAGTCTTCATGAGGAACTTTATAGTAATATTCTTTATTTGTTTTTCACACAGCAAAATAGCATCAGCAATTAAGATTGTAAATTTTTTCAAATTTGAATAAAGGGTGAGAATATGTGGGATTTTCTGTTTGTTTGTATACTTTTCTACTTGTAATAGTTAACTCTCGTTATTGAATGTTAATAATATTAGTGTAAAAAATAGTATAAAAGCTCCACTCGACCTAAACTGCTTGTTATCCGTGTATTAGAAGATTGATTGACTTCCAAGACTATACTGTAAATAAGGCCATCCCCACACTGGACCGAAGATACGCCACGTATTTTCGGTGACGGCACACTGATAACTTTCTATAGAAAACACTATCATGTGCCACATTGAACGGAAGATCCGTCAATATGTTGAATCTCAGGTCCCATAATCTTTGAAATTCTCTTTTCACAACTCACGGGACAGGAGTGCTCCACAAATTATAATAACTTTACAATTAGTAGTATATCCTAATGCAATATTAGTTCACTAACTCCTGAAACGTGTCTCCTCTTCCACTTCTACATACACAACTCTCACGCAACCATTCTATTTTTGTTTAATATGCACGTCTTACTACCTGTTCGGGCTATAGGCATATATGATGATTACTCTAATGAGTTTGGAAGCGTTTTAAAGGTTATCTACCAACGTTTGCCTGAAAGGAGAGTGGGAAACCATTCAGGAAAAAAAACCCACCTCAGTAGACCCGACTGTGATTCAAACCCTGATCTCCCCGTCATAAGCAGGCCAGTGTAACATGAAAGTGACGCCTTGTACCATTCGGCCACTAAAGCGAGTTACTCATTCTATTGTTCATCACTACACGGTATCAATACAAATTATTAAAAGCTAAATATTGTCTTGTTTTTAATATGGCTACCCAGACATTCTTATAATAAAGGTTTCTATAGGCTATTTTCATGAATATCCCAAATAGCCTGAGTTGTGAATAATTTCAAGCCCTCATTGGTGGTCGGATGGTCTAAGATGTCATTCTCACCCCGGACTAGATTGCTGGTCTTTGGAAAGTTAAGGTATTTTTCCTTTAAGGTTTCCCACTGTCCTTACAAGAAAACGCGGGTACATATCCTCTGAATGTAACCATTCTAATCTCTACTCAGTGTAATATTGTGTGTGTGTGTGTGTATCAGGTTGGAATTTTTTTAGGGTGTTATATGCGTATAGCTCGGATGGGTAGTAAGATACAAATAATCTAATTTAAGAGTGAATGGAAAAAATTGTAATGTTAAAGAAGTAGCAAACTTTCTTTAGTAAAAGTGAAATATAGGATATTATAAATGCAAATCTTATGTTGACTCGCCGCCACGTGGCTTATAGAAACTTTCTTTTAAAGACTTGAGAAAATACGGACCATCCTGACGGGTGAAGTTTTCTCAGGACTTCCTGTCGACAGCTTGAGGCAGACGTTACTAGGCAAGAAGACAAGAAGAGACAAGATAGAGACACACATTTCCTTGTCGTCGTGACATTCTGCGCAAGACGGAGAGGTGGAACATCACCCAGTATGATGATGATGCTGTTTTTTTTCAAACTAATACACTTTATAAACTGACTTAGCTCATACATTTAATGGGAGAGGTGGATGAAAGGGGACACGAGAAAAAAAACAGAATTTTTGAAGCTTTTATACCAAAACTTATTTTTGCCAAAATAAATAAAATATTTCTCCAGTAGAAAGATATAGCTTTCTTTATTTAGTAATATCAGCAGTTGTTGAATATTTGTCATCAGCATCGTGGAACTTGGTGATACAATTTTTAAATGAAGAGAAAAAGTTGTATTCTTAAATTTCCTTGACAGGTAAATATATTCAAGAATTGTTTGGATTAATATCAAACTAAACGTATCTAATGAAGAAATAGCAATACTTTTTTAAATTCTATATTATATCATACTTCAACATTATCTAAATCAAATTTTCTATCATTTTAGAAAACATTCTAAATTATAAATAAGTAAGGAGCAGTAATGATTATACTGATTAATAATGATTAGCACTGACCACACACTAACTCAGTCTCAACATTTAAGTCGTAACATTAACTTGTGTACTCGCACGACGATTTTGGTAAGTTTGTTTACTAACCTTTTTCGTTTTCTCAAATTTTTTCATGTTTATTTTGTTTTTCACTCTCATAGTCTTTCTCTCCCATAATCTTTTCTAATAGTCTTTAATTTCATTTTACAGCGCCATGATTATGGTATAATTGTACCGAAACATGTCGGCCAGAATTTAATCGGCTTTCTCTGTTTTAAACGCTGATTACCTGCCCAAGGAGTAATGGGACTGAAAAAGCTTAAGACTTGGATTCCATACTTAAACACAAATTATTTATCATAGCTTGTTACGTTCAAAATCTTATTTCATATTATTTTTGCAACTTGAAAGACACTACTTTCACTAGTTTATTTCATTTAACTAGATTTCTTCAGTGTTTGAATTTTAACTGTGTGTTATTCTCAATTTTTGTTCTGATATTAATAATATTAATATGTTGTATATGTATAATTGTTTTGACTGATGGCCACCATTTGACTTGGTAATTATTGTTATATACCATTAATACATTTTTAATTTTATTTCACATATTTTATGCTTGTTTAAAGCACAGCTTAACGTGTTTTTTAAAATATTAAAGTATATTCAGTTACAACCTGTCAATAACTTTTAACGTTTTATTAATTTCTTCAGTTATTGTATCCTTTCACTTTTATATTACTAATCTTAAGTTGGTTTCTAAGTCTTAACCAAAAATCAATTTTGCTGATGTCAACCTAATTTTATTATAATGATTTCAAAATAAGTTTTGACTTTAATGTATAATTATGTTTATATCACGTTATATTGTTTATTATATTCTGTGTATTAATATTTTAATGTGTTAACCTATGTTCTAGACTAGTCATCAACTCGTTTAACCATTGTTTAAGCTGATCAAGTATTTTAATTTTCTCTAATTGTTCATAATCATACATAATGTTCCTCTAAAAAAATTTTTTTCCCTTTTTTCAATTTCACATTATATAGTATCTACTTTAATAATAACAACTTGACTTTTGAACGTATATTTTCTAGATCAACATATCTAAGTCTTAACTCTCAAATATAACATTTTCTCTTTTGCGGTTCAGTTTTCATTCTAGCATTGAAGTCATCTTGAAGAGGGAGGATCACAAGCGTTGGGCGACCGACTGAGATCTCTGGCTTTTATACTCGCCGCGCTGGTTGATAACGGGGTATGGAAGGCCCGGGAGGACAAACCATCGACGATAAGGGATGCCGACTTTCACCAGTTGTTTATTACTATTCATACTACCCTACAGTTATATTCCATTCCATTTCTCTTTACATAGGAAGGGTCTTGTCTGACAGCTAGAAATGCTACTAGATCTACTGTCAATCATCCATACATCAAGTCACTTTCGATAGATATTACCAATAAAATAATGATATAGTCAAATGTTATCGATATTAGCCACAAAAAAAAGTTTCCGGACGTTACTTCCTACTAAAATCGTATTTTAATCATTTTTCCTTCTTCTTTCTGTATCGTTAGTTCTGGTTTCCTCAAGATTCAACTCTTCACCCCTATGTCCTGTTTAATTTTTTGCACGCTTTCACTGAAACATCCTGTATATAGTCCCTATACACATACACACAATGATGGTCAAAAAAAGTAGCATTTTCTTTTGTTTACTTAATATATTATTTACTAAGCTGTTTTAAAAAAACAGAATTAAATATTTTAGCTATTGTATACAGGCATAGTTTCACAATTAAATCTTGAAGCGTTTATTTTGAAAATAATCAAAGTTTCATCCTTGATACTTATATATTCAAGCCTATATGTTTACATATCATTTTCATGCAATTTTGTTGTCCTTGTCACACATCATGTCTCCAATGCACTGTTATTTTCACAGTGAATGTATGACAAATAGTTAATAGCTCAATGAAAGCTAGAATTCCTTGAATTTATTATTTTGTAATGAGATCAATAATTCAAGACTTTTGCCTCCATAAAACTAAGCCATGAAAATAGTGAATATGGTAAGCAGTAAAACGGAAGTGTAAGAGCCTTTGTGTGAACAGATGCCGTTGGGAGGGTGACCTTTCTCCACAAGACGACAAGTGAGTCTATTTTCATGTACTCTTCCTGAAAGTAATAATGTTAAGAGTTTATTTACACAGCCTCTAGCTTTGTTATTGTTTATTTAATTACTCCTTTCGTTTTCGCTTCGTAATGGTGAGATATATCAAAGAGAATACTTGCTGTATCTGCGAAAGAAGTTTTGTTGACTTTTTATGTTTAGCTGGCCGTTTTTTTCCCTTGTTTAATTTACTTTACATGAAAGCTTGAGACACGGATTAAAGAATATTTATACTTGGTTACGATGATTATTGTTGAAAAGATCTTAAAATGGAATATAGCTATTTTATACATCACTTCCCATTGCTACTGGGTAAATTTGTAAACTAAATTATAGAAAAAATGTAATGCAGAAATTTAAAACATATTTTTATCCGTGCTATAAGTCTTACTTCACCATCGGGTTGTTCTCAAATTTACATATTCTGAAAATTGAAAAATGACACCTGGACACGGGAATCGAACCCGGGACCTTTGGCTTGGTACGCCAATGCACTACCACTGAGGTAGCCAGGATTTGTCCCGTGCTCAAGGTCATTCTTCACTCATATTTTAAGGCATAGTCTATGATGGACGTGAGGAAATCGTTGGCTACAAATGTGTGATTTTATTAAGATCACGAGCTATCAGATAACGCACCCACCTTCAATTCGGTAGTTGGCTTATTGCTGCCAAAGGTCCCGGGTTCGATTCCCGTGTCCAGGTGTCATCTTTCTATTATCAAAATATGATATCGAGATGGAATAATCCTCACTAAAAAGCATAAATAATAGCTTTGGCTATTTGATTCACACATATTTACAGATATAGGTTAGGGATGAGGAAGGCAGAATTTGAAGAAAGGTACCCTAATATTGTGGCAGAATAGTGAGAAACCATTCGGAAAAGAAGCAAGCACCTTGAAAAACTGGGCCGGGATTTGCGGCACAATCTCTACAGTACCAACCAATTGTGTTGGATTGAAGATAAGTTATTACAGTTGTTAAGTACGGTTGAATATTATATTATTTAAATTGACTTTGGTTTAAAATGTGAGTGGCGAAGAAGCCTGGGCATGGGAATGACTCCTGGATAGCTCAATTTTAAGATCATCGGTGTATTGATCCAAAGGGGCTGGGTTGGATTCCCGTGACCGGGTTGTCATTTTTTTAATTAATAGATTATGATATTTAGATGCAGATATAGCTGTACTTAACAACTATAATATCTTGTCTATTCAATCCATCATGATATGTGCATTCATACAGTTGTCATTGTGCTATTTAACACCATTGAAACCTCACTCATAAGTCGAAGGTGGCAGCGAGTCTGAAATTCACTATCTTAATTGATTGTTCATATGTAGCTGACGATTCCCGCACGTCCATCACAGACTTTGCCTTAAAATATAAGTGAAGAATGATCCTGTGCATGGGGAAACTCTTTGATGGTTCAGTGAGTGGTACGGGCATTGGCGTACTAGGCCAAAGGTCCCAGGTTCGATTTCCGTGCCCAGGTGTTATTTTTCAATTTAAAAAATACCAAAAAATTATACTCTACGAAACTGACGTCTTTGTCCACGTGTCCAATACTTTGGGTACTAAATGATTAGATATACATTTGTATATGTTTTCTTTAATCGGATGTTCTAATACGACCATCTATCAATCATTTGAAGTCCAACCTAATAAAAGAAAATGGTTAAGTTAAAAAGGATGCACCAGTATTCAGCCTTATAGTGTATGGAAAATCATATTTTCATATTGTGAATAAACTACCTCTAATGTAATCGGTGTGGGAAACGAAAACTTACACTGGCGTGGAGTGTTGTCAGGGTACCCGGAGCCTGGTACAGCCTATAATTTTCCCACTTACCCTGGCAACACGCCACTGTCGGTATCCCAAGTCGGTCAGGCACACCATCAGTTCTGCTGATCGCGAGTGACCAGTCGATGTGTGCTAATGAAGAAACACTTATCCCCTTATGGTTGTGCCGTGTCTTCGGGTTATAAATGAGCGTGTTTAGATATATATAAGCGGTGACCTGGTGGTCTAGCGGTGAGGTGTCGGACTTCTGTATCGGGATCCGGGGCTCTATCCTTGGTCCCGACACAGATTTATCTGATTGCCAAACCTTTCCTTCACCCTTCTGACAAGACGTGACCGTGGTTCGGATTCCACGTTAAAGTGTAGGTTCTCCATTTCATCTCACAATCCCCCTACCATTACACATTATCGTAGGTGCGTATAACCCGAACGGGTAGAAAGACGTGGTGCTAATAATAATAGATGTGTAAGCACCGTCGAACACGAACCCCCAAATACATTATGCTTTATATTTATAAGAACACTGTATTGCGAGACAATTTAAAGAAACGTTTCCAGTGAAGTTTGGGAAGAGGACAGCAAAAAAAATTATATATATATATGTATATATCGTGACTAAATAGCATATATCTATTTAACAATATTTTATTTACTCTATGAATGTCATGTGTGTGATTGAAGAATTAAGAGTAAATAGTTCAAATTTAACCAAACTACCAACAAAACAAAAATAATACAGGAAAGAACTGAATTTCAAGTTCATCAGGTTTGGTTTGACATAAATGGCGAGGTCGAGGCTTAAATCCCAGTTCACTACACTATGTTTGAGTTATACTAAACTGTTTAACACACTCCCTCACTTCAAATGCGGGTATACTCGTATTTTTTAACTATATGATTTTATTAAGCTATTAAATTCATTAACAATAAATTTAAAATAAATGTAATATGGTATAGTATTTTAAATTTAATAATGCTAATATTCTTTTACCTATATAGTTACATTATTTTTCAAGGTATCTCATAACTTTTACTTCTTTGGAAGTAAACAAATATGGAAGGAGTGAGTGATGCAATGCAATGTAATACATACGTTACATAGTAGAACATTCGTGAAGGTAAGAATTATCTGATGTACAGTATATATATTAATGAGCGTAATATCAAACCACTCTCTCGGCCAACATAATATGGATCAATCTAAAAGATTATTGTTGGGTCCACAAGGGTTAACACTTAGTATTAAAATTTTAACTTCCGGTTAAAATTTTCGACATTTTATCAGGTGTTGCAAATCTTCAGATCATCGCATTGCTATTAAATTCCTCATTTATAAATTTTGACCAATAAAATATTTAAATATTGACTATTGAGTCAATGGAGATAGATCCATGTTGTACAAACATATTTCCTAAGAGGTTGAGGAAAAATAAGAGACACTTTTTGAGAAACTTATATTTAATTACGCTATGATATTAGAGAATTATTGCGTTAAAACTTAAGTAGTACTTCTTTACAACTAAAACTCACAAAATTGTATTAATATATCTGCCAATATCTCAGAAGCTGTTGGCTTTATAAAAATATATTTGGTATAAAAGTTTTTTAAAATAGTACTACAATTTTGCATTGCTAAGTTATTTAGTATCTCAAATAGTTGCGGAGATACGAACATTTCAGCTTCGGTAAAGTATTCTAAAAGTAATTTTCATGTGAAAATTTCGAGTTTATTTATAATCTTAATCAACACCTAGATACGAATTTTAATCAAAATCATTAGAGTCGATTTTGAGAAAGTCGATTTTTTCTTACTTCGGCTTTTATTAAACTACTTTTAATTTTAAGCTTAAACATACACGACGACAGATGGCATTGAAAAGAACACTTTTTAGCGCTCAGGGGTCTTGAGACGTTGACATCCATCAAAATTACAGGCGGGAAGTTTTTAAGGTCGCAACACTATCTTTATTGTTCGAAAGGTTAAAAAATAGATATATTTGCGTATAGCTTGAAAGTTTTTTTAATGAAAATATGTTTCGAATAAAATATTTGTATTATAAATATATCTACATATTTGTAATGATAAGTAATTTCATATCTCAAATATTTTCAGAGATATGATAAAAAAACAGAGTCCTTAAAGTAATTTTGCCGAAATATTGAGAGTAGTCATTTTGTCTGGAATATTAATAAATGTTTTGAAATGAAATTAAATGAAAACCGTTATAGCCGATTATAAGAAAATCAACTTTTTACCTTATTGCCCTTATTAAACTACCCTTAATTTTAGGGTTAGATATCTAATTCCAAAAATCCCCTAGGAAAATCCTAGATACTAAGTTTTAGCCCAATCGGTAAAACAGTTTAGGCTCTAGTTGGAGGTTCAGACAGACAGCCGGAATTTCAAAAACTACTTTTTCATATTCGGGGGGTGACGAAATGTTAAGATTCATCAAAATTTTGAGTTAGATTTTTTTGACGATCACAATATTTTCTCTGCCTGTAAGATAGCGAGAAAGTAAAAACAGAATTTTACTCTCCGATAATTCTCTATATAATATCAAAAAATACAAGAATGGAAAAATATATTTAATTTTGTAGTGAGAAAATAGTGGCAGCCTGTGTTAACCACTGAGTAAAATGTAAATGAGCTCTCAACCATCTTGATATCTGTCTGGCCAACCAAATTCAGCTCATTGATGTTTATAACTCAAATTCACCTTCTGTGTGACCTTAAGTCTTCGAGTCAGTGGATTACCTAGAAACTCACTTTGGAAGTTAAGGGGCTGGGACATACTTTTAAGCACCGCGTCTTACTACCAGTTCTAGCTATCCACATATTTAATAGTTACGCTAATGAGCTAAGGATTAAAAAAGTTTAAATCAGAGAAAATGTAGTTGCATTTGTGTCGAGAGAGAGAGAGCAAAATAGTTTTGAAAAAAACCACCCTCAGTACAATCAACCGAGATTTGAACCCCGATCTCATTTTCATCAGCAGTCTAGTCCAACAACAGAGAGACGCCTTATACCATATGTCCATATAAGCATGTGCCATACATTAAATTGAAGGTATTACTTTTTTTTTACTTAGAGGTTTAATTTACTTTTAATGTGTATGGTTGTATACTTTTTGAATACAAAGTCGTAATAGTGGTCTTAAAATAGCTCAGACGCATTCGACAAATCTTTGGTTTCACTTCAAACGTTGAAAGCTTTTGACTCTAAAATAATTTGAGATCTTGCAGGCTATTTCTTTGGGTGCACCTCTGCTCTTCCTCACTGTTGAGTTTGGGCTGTAAGGGTTGTTTAATAGACTCACTATTCTGGAGGCAGGTGTTCCCTTTTATTAAGGATATATTTGGGATGGTTTTTACATATTGTGGCTTATCATCCTCTAGTGAATGCTATCAGGCCTTCTTATAATCCACCCTTAAAATATATTACCCTTAATTTTAAAATAATGTTATGGTTTTAAACTCCAAAAGGACATCATGTTTGTCGGCTCTCCACAACGGCGTGTCCTTTGGCAACATTTCAGTCATAATTGTAATGGAGGTAATATCCCATGGTTGCACAAGCCGTGCGATGAGCTCGACGGAGATGTCCGTCAGGTAACGTGTGACGTCGACCCGGCCGAAGCGAAGGTCAGCCGGAAACCGGTGAGCATCCCGCCCCTGTGGAAACGGACAGAGCCCGGACGTCCGGCGATCTGTACCCAGCATCCTGGAGATGACGCCCACTCAGGACCACAAGCTCCTTTCATCCATCAGATCCTCTGCTCTCCGAGGGTCTCCACCCCGTGAAACTGTCCACGGCCCTAAAGGGTTGGGCTTGTCCAATCGGTCTACCGAGGAAGTATTTCCGTGCTATTCATCCCAATCCACTCATGATCTTAACCCTTCCCTAGCAACTTGCTTCTGAGAGAAATAGATCGTTACCATGAAAGCGCTCTTAAAGTTTGTTTGTATATTTAATATTTAGCGGTTTTCAGCAAAACTAACAGTTGAATAAATGTTGGTAGTTAATTGTATGGCCATGCATCATTTCACACCACTTACATTTAACTCTAATACTGCAGGCCAGGTATCGGCAACCTACGGCACGCGTACCAAGAGTGGCATGCGGAACTACTTTCAATGGCACTCTGAGCAATTTGAATACAAATAGTATAAAACCATTGATGTGAGTAATAATTTTAATAATACGTATTATGTTTAGTGATTTAATTCTTTTGTTTCAAAATTTCAAAATGATGTCTTCAGAACTTAAAACTTTGCAAAAAAAAAAAGTATAACGTTTGTATTTGTTCTGATTTATATTAAAATATTAAATATTCAATAAATAGTAGTCATTTAATGTATTAGATTTATAAAAATATTATATTTACATTTTACAAGATAAACTTCAATTGGTTTTAATAATTGTACCAGTGATCCGACACCTTAGCTCAGTCAGTAGTGTGTCTGCTTACTGAGCTAAGAGTCACCGGTTTGATTCCCGGCATGGCTGAAAAACTTATCGTTGATGAACTGTGGGTTTAGCCTTTCACACTGAGGAATTAACGATAGAGGACTGGATGTTGTGTCTGTCTTAGTCTTAAGTTATATTATAAGACATATGACACTACGACAGACCTACCGAGCTGGTAATGGAATATATATTGCTTGAAAAATCTGACACAGGCAACAGGCGGGAAACAGTATTAACTATAGTTGCCTCGTGTGAAACGGATCTAAGGCTGAATTTAAAGAAAACTCGTCCAAATCCTCCTTAAGAGAAGGTGTGAAAGCCTTAATTGAAAACACATTAACAGTTCGATTATAAATTGAAAAATACCCTCTCGTCTTAGAATAAAGTGTTCTGGTACTGATAAAATATAAATGTTAATAAAATTGTTTTTAATTTGATATATAGAGTCTTTATTTATTTTTAGATACCTTAGAACTCTAAAAATTCTATAGTAAACACTGCACACGATGTGTTTAAGTTTATGTTCTTAGCGCCGATTTTGTGTCACCCAAATAATCGTTACTATGTAGTGCGTAATGAATATCTTCAAAGAATAAAGATATAATTATATACAGCCGAGTCTCGTTAATCCAAACTAATTGGGAACAAGATCTATTCAGATTATAAGCTTTCCGGATAAACCAAAACGTGTCCAATAATGTAAATTAAAAATTCACTCTAAAGTATAATGGGCGTGTTACGTGTGTGCTATTTATGAGCGCTGAGAAATGGAGGTGGGGTGGGGTGAGTATTAGGCTCACTTCATTACGACAAAAGAGACTTACTGATTTTATGAAAATGTCAAATAAATAAATAAATAATTGTAAGTACCCTAGAATTTTTGAAAGTAAAACAAACTGAGTGAATTTTTACATTTTTTTACCCGCTACTTTGTACTAATACACTAAATTTTGTTTTAAAATCAAATTTGATTTTTCTTCCACTATGGTTCGGATTGACCAGATTTTTAGATTAGCGTAGTTCGGATTAACGAGACTCTACTGTACCGTACAGTTTTGAATTATACTGTTGAAAAAACGTATTTTTATGAAGTCATCCTGAAAGCTTGTTGATCGCTTAATAAGTTAATATCAGTATCAGATAGTATATGTTATTGATTTTGAACCAAGCATGATTAATGGAAGTTTTTATTTTAAAACACTTGAGCAAATTTTACAGCAATAATTTGCCCCGACATGAAAAAGGGTCAATTTCAATACCAGCTCCTCACAGTTTCTAGGATACTCTGGATAAAGAAGCTGCAATATTAACCTTGGTCTTGCTGATTAAGTTTTTTTTGTTTAAGAAATACTAACTTGTATAGGTAGAGTTGTATTGAGAGTTGTGGAGGCCCCGGGCGGATAATAAGTTAGAGGCCCCAACATAAAACAAATATTTTTCTTTTAAGCATTTTGACATTATGATTTTTATTAACTGAATTAACTAAAATCTCAATCTTCAATATATTATTTAAATAAGTAAATATTGTCATTACAATCAATTAGACTTGTTTAAAACAAAAAACATCTAATATATTTTATTTTGTTATTTCCAAAACCTTAGAAAAAAAAAATAGAGAAATGTCGTAGCCTATTCTAGTGCTGTGTCTACACCACGGTCGTTTAGACAGGTCAGGAAACCGGTGGTGAGGATGAATCTATTACTGAATACATTTTTTATAATTCAATATGAACTCACTAGAGTCTCTGCGCTCTGGGGATGTTGTCTAAGTATTGGAAATCACGGTCTGAAGTATTTGATTACCTCACGTGCCATAAGTAAGTAAATATTATTTTGTCAGAAATAAATAAGAATTGATACAATAAGTTATATATATTTTTTTAAAGATCTTACCATGATTACAATCTATTGAATCAAGAGAGATGAATTTTTTAACATTGCAACCGGTAATGGGTGGGGGAGGGGGGCTTATTTGTGGAGGCCTCTGGGTGGTCAACCCTGTCACCCTCACTTAAGTTCAGTCATGTATAGGCCTACTTGTATAGAAAATACGATTATATATTATTGATACTCTTCTCATTTTAATGGAAACTAAAACTCTTATATTAGTATTCTTGAATGAAAAGTAATATTGATAGAAGGGCATGTTTTGATTCGCGCCCATGTCTTAATACCCGGCTGAGCTATCCGCATATTCAAAATAATATGTATATTGATTTGGAAGGTATAATTTAGGGGTATTGAACCCACATTTGCATGGAGGTAGAGTGGGAAACCATTTAGAAGAAAAAACACATTGGTGGTTGCATGATATAACGCGTCAATCTTGTGTAGGATAGATAATTACCAGTGGCGAGGATATGGGGATTCAAATCCAGGTCTGGTGAAATCAAAGTGTTATTTCCTCAATTGTTTCCAACTCGCCCTCTCATGAAAATTTGGGTACATATTATATAAACCTCTAACTTACTCATCTCTATTCCATTAGCGTAATTATAATGTATTAAATAAAAGCCTTAGAAACATTTCACTGTAGTCTGTAATATAAAAAATAATTAAAATATTAACATAGGTTTTTATTACTACTATTTTAAACGTAGAATTTAAAGGAAATGTACCCACATTTGTGGAGAAATAGTGGAAAGTTATTTAAAAACCTAACTAGAATTCCAACCCCTTTCTCCCAGTTATCGAAAGTCCGGTCTATTGCGAGAGTGACGCCTGAGACCATTTGACCACCGAAGTGGGCTATTTCATAAATAAGTTTTTTGTTTTCTGATCCTTTTAAGGTGATATAATTACTGTTCCAGTAAATAAAATACTTATGAAAAGAACAAAAATATAATTAAAAATTATACAGCAATTATTAAAAATAAGTTGTTATATTTTCACATCTTTTTCTAATAATCTTGAATTTACATTATTATGTTTGTTTCAGCGAACTTTTGGGATCCATTCTTAGAACCATTTTCACGGTAGCCAATCACATCATCCAAACAACAACCTCACGTCAACATCAAGAGACAATGTACCGCTATGCTACAGCAATCATCCAATCAGGTAAGATGCACTCATAATAATAACAACTTATTTTGGTTCCACCAAAGTTTTTCACGATTTCGTGCTGTATATCCTCCTTCTGACCCTCCACCCCCTTCATATAACCCCTCCCTCCCTTCTGATGACGTGCAATTTGTTAAGGTTTTTCCGACCGCTCCATTTATTGCCGTATCATGTGGTACAATTATTTTGGCTCAGAGTTTTAACCTCCCACAGATAGAGAGACTATTTGTAAACTTGGTGATTGGTCGAATCAAACCGTGCGGCCCCAACAGAGTGGCATAATTTGAGCAACGGTTTTCTCTCCTCTCTTGGTAATTGACTGCTAAGCTATGTCAAAACTGTGAGGCGTGATGAGAGACACTCGGTTGCTTCGGCGGAGATAAGATTGGAAATAAGTTATTGTGGTTTGCCAACATTGATACACAAACTTATTTATTTTTATTACTGTGTTTATAGGTCAGGGGGTGGGGAAAATTTTGGAACTGGAAGGCTTCATGACACTTCACGAATTCCTCACAAGGCCGCATTCTCCATGTAGAGTAAATGTTGCCAACATACGATAGCGCACCAACTATAGATAGAGAAGAGTGTTTTTTTATATTATGCTATAAGGCTGGCGATTTTTAATTTTAATTAATTAAAACGCATGCCGCTTAAGAATATATAATTTAAAACGATGAAGATACATAAGCTACAAAATATGGAAAAGGGCCGCATTGAATATTTCAAAAGGCCACATGTGGACTTAAGGTCGCAGGTTTCCCATCCCGCTTATAGACTATATTAATATGTCAAACTGGCCCATTACATTTGATCGTAGGAAGGTGACGTCTTGTATTTAGTATTGACTCGCACATGAGGCATACTAGCCTATAACTGTGAATGCTTTTATTATTCAGTAAGAAATTTATTGGCCAGGTATCCACGGGAAATAAATTTCACATGTGAGGTTGCTAGATCAGTATTCAGGACCAGTTTCATATTCAGACCGAGTACGGCTCAAGTGCGACACTACACTAAATACAAAGCAACATCTCCTGAACTCGAATGGAATAGGCCAATTTCACATATGAAACTGGCTCATTCCATTCTGGTCTAGCTAAGTGCCATCTTATATTTAGTATAGCGCGGCGATTGAGGCGTACTAAGTCTGACTATGAAACTGGCCCATAGTGCTATTATTGACCAAATGAAGACCAAAGGGGTGAGAGCACAATCTGAGTAAAATTATTGTAATTGGTCAAATGAAGACCAAGATACTATAACTTAGCAAAGCTACAGTTTTTCTTTCTCACCGCATCCTACTACCAGTTCAGATTGCAAACGTATATGATCATTACTCAAATGGGGTATAGATAGGAAGGATGCATTTTAGAGTTTATCTATCCGCGTTTTCTTGAAAGAAGAGTGAGATACTATTTAGGAAAAACCACCCTGACTAGACCCAATCAAAAATTATGGCTCCGATCTTTCCTTCTTCATCAGGCCAATCTAATACGAGAAGTGATGCCTTAGACCATGTGGCCACTGAATTAGGTCATATCCAGTCCAAACAAGTTCTGCTAACCTTAGCAACAATCCACGACACGACACTGACCCCACCCCAAAGTGTTATTTCAAGTCTAACCTTCATTTGCAGTCTTAGAGCATCATTCAAAGTCAGATTTAGTTAGACTTGAAACCAAATATAAAACTCCTACCAAGACCAAAATGGAAGAGGTCAGTTTCGCAGTTGAAACTGGCACATTCTATTCTGGTCTAGGAAGGCGTCGTCTTCGGTTTGGTATCGAGCCGCACTTTAAGGCACACTAAGTCTGACTATGAACCTGGCCTTTAATGACGATTGCACGGAGATCCCAAGTATGGTGGTGATACATCTGAAGACCGTCGCGGTGTTGGAACTGTCGTGTCATTGTGTTAAAACGTTCATTTTGTGTCCGGCTTATCGTGGTCCATAGGTAAGGTGGTCAAGTCGTGTTGGTGGCCATCAGTTACAAGGTCAAGCTGTCATGTCATCCAGTACGTGTGTGTGTTATTGTGTGGGTGAGAGATAGAATTTAATAATGCCATGAGTTAAGGCTATTTGTAGATGGCCACTTTTATTATTTCATTAATCATTTTAGACAAGACATTTATTTATTTCCTCCTTAAGATAATGTTGAAGAAAGTGAATTTTAAGAAGATAGATAGAAATTCTTTTAAAAAAAAAAAGGATTAAAACATATTGTTTGGGGAGAAAAAAACATTCAGGACATCTAAATTTTGCTCCAACCCAAGAAGAAAATCAATCGCGCTAGTGCACACACAACTCTTCATGTCACTACATACTAATAATAATTGGTTCAATACAATCGTACATACAATCACTTAAGTTTATTATAATTTGTTCCAATTTTTTAAGATCATTAATCAGTTGATTACCCTCGTGATTTTTTTAAATAAAAAATGAGCACCCCTTCTTTATATACATTTCAAACATAATCTTTAAAGAAATTTTGGATTTTCAAAATTAGTAGTCAGTAAACTAACCTTAATTTTAGGGTTAGAATAAAAATCAAAAATAATCTTTAGGTACGACTACATGATACCCAAATATCAATCTTGAGCAAAATCCAAAAGACGGTTTTGGCTGCAGTTCCAGGTACAGAAAGACAAAGTGATAAACATGGGAATAGACAGAATTATTGTAAGATAGCTTGCCTCGGTGATTGCATGGTCTAAGGCTATACTAGACTGCAAATACAAGACTTCCGATGACAGGAAGATCGGGATTCGATCCCATTCGAGTTCACTGATGCCTTATTATTGCTCGGTAACTGTTCTACAAATAATTATATTATTATTATTATTATTATTACTATAACCCACATCACTGGTCATATGATCTAACGTGACACTCCTGTGTTAGACTTAATTACCAATGACAGAGAGAATTGGTTTCTATTACCGCTCGTGTGTACAGGGGGTGGATTTGATTAAATGTTTTCTCCCTCTCCCTCCACACTAATTCGGGTACATTTCTTATTATTAATGAGTGCATACAACATGAGAAAGTAGGTTACTAACTACTAAGATGCAGTAGGGGAAAATAAATTAAAATAGTATAATTGTGGAGGCTCACCTAACCTTTTCTTGACATTGTCCAAAAAAAGATCATTAAATTAAACATTTAAAAATACTTTATTTTTAGCTGTTGATGAAATTATAACTCTTGGTGGTCGACCCTACCCGTGAATAGGTCAAGCGTTTTGTGCGTAAAGCCACCGGTCTTTTGGTCAGAAAAAAAAGGTGGGTCCTTAAGTTAAAGGTACCCCCCACCCCCCTCATCAGTGGTCGACTTAATTAATGTCGGTCATGGTGCTTCTGTTTGTGAATGGACCGACTAGAGAAACAGTCCCTTTACCATATCGCCGACAAAGTCAGACTACGTGTTAGATATTTGTGGTTTAGGTTATTTCGGGAATTTTATGTCTGTCTTCAGTTTGTGTGTGGTCAGAGGAGACACTTTATATCTATTGAAGTCAAGATTCGATACAATCCAGATACTTAATTTTAATACAATTATTATTAATGAGTGCTAGCACCAAAATTGGGTTCTTATGTAAGGTTGAGCTGTTAATTAACGTATATTCTTGTTTAGCTTTTGTTTAAAAAACACACCTTAATTAATAAAAATAATTTTTTTAAATCTTTCATATTTTTTACCACGTCAGTGCTATAGGTGTATTTTCATTTGAATTGAGGCAGAGGGAGAATCATTTTAGGAAAAATAGATCTCATTATATATAGGCGGAATTAAACCACGACCTCATCAGCGGTATAATAGATTAGCCTTACCCCTTTGTCCACATGTCTGCCTATATGGATTGTTTGGAGTTAAGTCATAATATATAAGTTCAAGATGAAATAACCCAGAGGCAACAAAATTTAATTTTCAGAACTAAATAAAATATGTATCACTTGTTAGACTATTTAAAGTCATACCGAATGAAGTGACCGAGCTATTTCCTAATACGAGGTAGTAAATAAATAGAAAACACATCAAGAATAAATGAAAACCAAACCAAAGTAAATTGTTTTATTGAAGTCAAATACATTCTACAAACAAACTTAAACTATTCAAACAGGGAAAATAAAACCAAGATGAAATTATAAAAAATTATATCATACTTTAATACTTTTGTATATTCTATAACTTGATTGTAATAATATTTTATGTTGAAAATAAATACTTTTGCGGGTAACTATTTTTTTTATTCCTATAAAAGTTCTTAAAATTAGAATGTTAGTAGTGGATTTAACTAAAAAAGTCTGCTTTAAATAGCTATTATTAAAATAAATAGATTACTAAAATGTAACAAGAAGCTAATTAATTTTTAAAATATATTACATCAATTTAAATTTGTAATAACTTCAGAAATAATAATAATAATACGGCTTTAATGATGAGGTTGAGGGTTCCCTTTCTCTTAGATTCAAACAAAATTGACAAACTTAATAAAACTACAACTAAATAAATTATATATATATATAATTTATATATATATAGGTTTTATATATATATATATATATAACCTAGAGGTAGACATAGAACATAGGAATACAGAGAAACTAATGTTAAAATGTGTTTATTAAGAACTAATAGTGCTGAGAAATAAAAATAAAAAATGGATATGAACATTTTGAGGTAGGTATATTAAAATTAAAATGGCCAACAGGTTTCGCCGGAGTAACAGATTCTCAATTATTATTTTTCTTCCAATGAAATCTCTTGCATTTTTCGAACGCCAAAAGGTTTTCATTAATATAAGTAAAGGCTTACTGTAAAATATGTACGACTCACGTAAGGAGACCACTTAGGTAAGAGAAAAATTGCCGTGCAGGCGTTCAGCTCTTACGCACTATTTAATTTTGAGATGCATTATTTTAAATCGTGTTTACCCCAAAATAAAATCGAAAGTTTCCAAAAGGGTTTTTGCCCTAACAATCATATAGTTTGAAATTTATTAATAGAAATAAATGTGTAAAAATGTGACATCTGCTTATTAACAACGACTTTTTAAGTACCTATATTTGCGGAGGTATAAGACTAGACTTGATGAAAAAAGGCTCTAAAAACACAGTAAATTGTATAGATTCCTAACAGAAAATTTTAATTTGTTTGAGAACTAGCAGCAAGCTTTCCTATTGAACTTGATATAATAGGTGTCATAGTTTTTATTTCCCCTCATTCTTATTATTATTATTTAGCACCGCGTCTTACTACCCGTTCAGGTTATACGCTTTAAGTACTAATTACGCTGATTGATTAGGAATTGGGTAGGTTGAATTAGAGGAAGTGAGCCCGCATTTGCGTGGAGGGAGAGTGGAAAACCATTTAGGAAAAAACCAATTCACCTGTCCGAGATTCGAACCTCGATCTCCCCATCCTCGGCAGTCGAGCTCAACACGACTAGCGCGTTAGCCAACTACGCCACCGAGGCAGGTCTCTTTCTTATTGACATGGTAAAGGTTGTGAGTGAAGAGCAAAAGGAGTATAAGCTGAAATGTAATAGAGAAGTAGTTCCATAAAATATCACAGACCAATGTATTTTAATCCTTGTAACCTGACAACGATTGATACTTTCTCGCTGACCGAGGTGGCCGCCTTAAAAGAGTTCCAGAGGCAACGCGCTTGATTTGATTTCGAACTCATAAGGGGTCACATATATGAGAGGGGTCCTTCAACGTTCAATCGTCTATGAGGGCTCGCAGCTCTGATTTTCCTAAAGCACATGTCGAAACGGCATGGTAACATATGTGTAGTGAATGCACGAGAGTCTTATGTAAGTGTATCCATGTGACCCAAGCACATCAGTATATCTGGAACACCCCTATCCCCCCCCCTCAATTCCTCTTTAGTTTATTCTCTCCCATCGCCACTGAACATCCTGTTTAGGCACGAGCCTTGTTGGACCTTGATTTGATTAGATGGGCAGCTGTTTAGCTAATTAGGATGTCATCGAAGGGTCAATAGTATGACCAGATGTACACTACAATTTGCATAAGAAGGGCTTTTCATAAAATACAAACATATTTTTAACGGCCAAAATTGATAGCATTTTACAAACTTATTAATGTTATTTAATTAGTTCGTAAATTTATCAAAAGTGGCTGCACCAGATAATTATATTAGTTAATATGAACACGTGAAATCTAGTAACTTTTTAGTTGTCAGATAAAGGCCCTTCCTATGAAGATTGGATTGTAAGTATTCAAACATTTACAAAGAAGATACCTTTCTCACAGATATTTGGCTTTCTGTTGGAATAAATTCTTAAGGGTGTTCGAGCTAGTTCTTAACTATTTGTACCTTTTTTATTTTGAAAAAGAAGGAAGGGGAAAAACCAGCTATTTGTTCTTCTTTAATTAACAAACTTTTATTCTAAAATATACATTTCTGGAGGGGTATCTTTAACAATCTAAATACTAAGTAAGGTTCCCAGCAATGCTAGTTTAAGATCTATAAAAAGATCATTTCATAAAGTAGTTTAGTTTTTGAAGTTTTAAGTTTCTTAAGATGCAATTTTACGTGAAAAATAAAGTAAAGCGTCTACGTTTAGTGTAAAATACCAAGTAAAAATAGAAAATTCTTATTTCAACAGTCAAAGAAGCGGATATATAGAAACATTAATCAATTGCGGTCAGACGAAGCTCCTTTGACTGTTGACTAATGTATATATGTAGAAAATGATGTCGAATCAATAATTTTCAAAGTGCCATATGAGCTATCTATTCTATTTTAACACCAAGTAGTAAACCAAGACGGAATAAACTATTTAAAAAAATCAACCTGTCGGTTATGCATCGAGAATTTTATCGTTACGACTGTTTTGGCTTGCTGTATTTTTCGAATTCTGTCGCCGGAACTCGAAGAAAAACAATTGTTTGAAAAGGTTCCAGGTGGAACCATTAACAGTCGCATTATGTAGGATAAATTGAAACATATAAACACTAACCTAATTAATCCGGGGTCGGAGTCTAAAGATTGGCGTGAAAGAAAGGGATTCTTGGAAAAAGAAGATGAAAAGAGTCATAAATGTGCGGTCATTTTCTTTATGCAAAGGGAATATTGGATTACTACAAAAAAAAAATGTTTGTGAGGCTGCTAGATCGTGCCCCGGCTGGAGATGTCACATTAGTTCTAGAGTAGACCCTCTGTGTGGGAGGGGTGAAGGGGGGGTTAGCTAAGAACAATGGCACTGACAGAGCTTTACATTTTCTCTGCTTTTCGTTCCGTCTTCCTATTTCCCTCTACTTTACTTAGGTCCTTCTTGTATCCTATTTCCACACTTAGAGCGGTGACTACCACCTATCAAAAAGGTAGATATATATGTCACACTGGCTTTTGTGATTTAAAAAAAAAAATTACACCCGCATTTGTAAACACGTGGTAAAGCGCATCATATATCATAAATAAGACAAAACAGATCTTTTTAGTTGGTAGATGGTGGATTTGGTGGAATTGACTTCTGTAATTTTTTCCCAAATTAGAGATTTTTCCTCGCAAAATTTATAAAGGTGCAAAACTCCATTATTTGGATGAAAAACGGGGTAAAATGAGTCATTTATATAGTCAAAAGAGAAATAAACAAAAATTTAGCTTAGCTCTTCAAATAGTATTCATATTCCCTTTCAAAACTATCTACGTGTGTTACTTAATATTTTAATTCTCTAAGCTGTTTACTGATATAACGTTATAGTTAAGTAATGTACGCTCAGCATCGAAAATGTTAACAAATTCATACTAAATTAATTTGTTTTGATTCAGAGGTCGAATTTTCAAATCCCTGAAAGGCTACGTCCAGACTAGAATAGAACAACGAACACAAACATTGCCACGAGCATGTTCGTCGTTATGTTCGATGTGGCCGAGAGTCCATACTTGAACAAAACATGTTCTCAACGTGTTCCCATAGTTTGATGGGTTTTTTAATTATGTTTAATAACGAATAAAACAGATATTAAATTAAATAACTAGAGAACAAAAACGCGCGTGTGTATGCTTATTATGATATATTTAATCATAAAAAAAGTTAATTATTGTGGTTAAGTAGAGATTGTTACAAATAAATTGAAAAAAATACTTAGAGTATTAGCCTAACTTTGTTTATCTTAATTTCATAAACAGCGTGTCCTAATCGGTTAACCAAAGGAGAGAAAAGTTAACGTTTCTGGAAATAAATATTTGAGAACAATCAATCGGTCTATTATGTCGTTTTAGTATTTAACTCTCTCCCTATCCACCACGATGGCCGCAAAGTCTAAGGCGTCACTCTAGTGTAACATTAGACTTCCAAGGATGGGGAGATCGGAGTTTGATCCCAGTCGGATACAGTGAAGTGGTTTTACCTGAATGGTTTCCCACATTCTCTCCACGCATATCTTGGTGTATTTCCTCTAAATTACAACTATCTCATCCCAAGACCATTAGTGTAATTAGTACACACTGTATATTAGTATAACCTCAACGGGTAGTAAGACTAAGTACCAAAAAATCCTCCCCTAGTTGTCCCTAAGTGCTTAGGAGGTATTTTGCTCACTTAAGTCAAGAGCAAATATTTAACCTGAAAAAATGAAATATTTAAATAATATTGTTTATGTATGATAGTTTGTATATAATTTCTTAACTTTCCTGTACTAGTGGTATTTCCTCCCCCCCC
>CABFOV010001509.1:25161-40642 GCA_902141375.1 Timema poppense
CCCCCCCCTCAGTACACCCGACCCAAGATGTTAACTCTGATCTCCCTGTCATAGACAGTCTAGTCTAACACGAGCGGGACACCTTAGATCATGCTGTCAATGAAATAAGTTATTTGCTGTTGATGAAAAATTTATCAAAATATCAGCATGATCTGAATTAAATAAAATAGTTACTGGCAAAAGATTAATAAAATTGATGTGCATATTTTTATTACTTTGGTAATTTATTGCTGTCTAATATGTTTATTTTTAAGGTGACTGCATCTGATGAAAATGTATTATTTTATTATAGATTGGGAATAATTGATATAAGCAAAAGTTTTGAGGAAAACGACTTAAAAGTGTTTTATTTTGACAAATAAAAAGTAAAAAATATATATTATTATTTTTTGTAATTTGAATTCTACACTGTATAATCGATGGAATGCGCAGAGGTTAGGGCCTAAATTAAAATTAACTTGAAATTATTGTTGTAAGAGCTTTTTTTTTCTCCAAGTCTATGACAAGGTGTAAAATATTATAACATAATATAAGATCGTCACTGTAAATTGTATGTAAGTATGTGAAGAATTGAGTATTATTTACTTGCCATAAAATTTTGTTGAGGGATTTTTGACAGAAAAATAACGATCTCTTGATCTTTTGACCAAATTATAATTTGACATTAATTTTTTTCTACCACGTATTAGTCCATAGTTTGGGTTAAAATCAAAGATAAATTAATCCAATGGGATAGGAATGAGTAATGTAGAATTTTATCGGGAAATATACTCAAAAAAAAAAAGGTACAAAGATGTGCCAGATTTGGCCCAGAATAAGAAAATGGGGGGAGCTGCAGTGAACTAATCGAAAGATTGAAGACTTAATGATGAATAAAACGTTTGTAAAACTGTTAGATAGCCACACATGTGTTCGAAAGTTTAATACCTCTAAGCATTAAATTGAGTTCTTGTGCGCCAACTCGTGGTTCGAGGAGGGATTAACCACGCTAAGAACACTCCTGAGACCTGTTTCGGTGGCAGCATGGTCTAAGGCGCTACCCTTGCAATAAGCTAGATTGTTGGTGACAAGGAGATCGGGATTTGAATCTCGGTCGGGTCGGCTGAGGGGGGTCATTCCTAAATTGTTTTCTATTCTCCTTCTACGCAAATGTGTGTAGATTAGCTCTAAAATGCTTCCTTACTCATTCCGATCCTGTTATAATAATTATTACATATGCGTACAACCTGAATAGATAGTAAGACGTGGTGCTAAAAAAAACTCCTGAGATCATAACGAATCATTCATTAAAATCAGTGGTTCAGGAAAAAAGTGGTAGCAAACATTAAAACCAATCAAATTAACCACCTCCTTCCGTAGTCGTCTGAAAATAGTTACATCCGATTATTAGTAAATATTCTTTAGACGTTAATGTAGATATTTAAATATAAGAATTAACTGGGTAATTTAGGCTGTAAACAATGATGGTAAAATAATATCTTTATCGTTATTATTTTTATAGCTATTAAAACTTGAAGAGATATTTATGAAGCTATTATTAATATTAATTATTATTAATCTACTCAGTACATGTTCTACCTCTAATATTTAAACTTAAATTATTCTACTTTTTTGTTTGCTGTTTTTAGTTGTTTATTTTGTTAATTATGGTAATCCTTTTTCAATGCTAATGCATTTACCAGTACTCTTTTTTGTGCAATTTAATATTGATCTATTATTATTATTTATTTTTACTTTCTTGCTATCTATCGAAACTGAAAATTGGTTTTTAAATTTGCGTCTGTCTGTCTCTACCTCCAACTAGAGCCTAAACTATTTTACCGAACGGGCTAAAGCTTGGTATCTAGGGTTTTCATTGGAATTGGATATCTAGCCTTAAAATTAAGGGTAGTTTACAAAAGAACAAAAAAAGAAAAAGTAGACTTTTTCAAAACCGGCTTTAAAAATTTTGATTAAATTTCATTTCTAAACATTTATAAATATTCTAAACAAAATGGATACCTTAAATATTTCGTAGCAATGACTTAAAGGGATCCGATCTGATGCATAAATTTTCATTTTTTTATCATATCTCCGAAACTATTTGAGATATGAAATAACTTATCATTACAAATATGTAGATATATTTATAATACAAATATTTTATTCAAAGCATATTTTTATAAGACCAATAAATTTCAAGCTATACGCAAATATTTATGATTTTTAACTTTTCTAATACAAAAGGTAAAGTATTGTAACCGTAAAAAAAATCTAACCTGAAATGTTGATGGATGTCAACATCTTAAGAGCTCCCGAACCCTGAAAAGTGGTTGTTGCATGCCGTCTGCCTGTGCGTCTGTATTAACTTAAAATTAAGACTGGTTTAATAAAGGGTGTAATAAGAAAAAAATCGATTTTCTCAAAATCGGCTCTAACGATTTTGATTTAAATTCGTATCTAGGCGTTGATTACGATTATAAATAAACTGGCTATTTTCATTTTATTGTGAAGAGGACTATTAGGGTACTTTACAGAAGCGGAAATTCCCGTATCTCCGCACCTATTTGAGATACTAAATAATTTATCATTGAAAAATTGTAGTACTATTAAAAATAAATAACTTTTATATGAAATATATTTTTTTAATATACCAACAGTTTCTGAGATATTGGTAAATATATTAATACAATTTTGTTAGCTTTAATTATCAAGAGATACTAGAGTTTTAACGCAATAATTCTCCAATGCCATGGAGTTATTTAATACAAGTTTCTCATAAAGTTTATGTTATTTTTCCTTAAACCTCTTAGAAGAAATATTTGTAAAACAATTATCTATATTTATTTTCGACTCAAAAGTGAATATTTACATTTTTTATTGGTCAAAATGTATAAATGAGGTATTGAATACAGTTGCCCCATGGCTGCTTTGGTGTTGACTGGCAGCTTTGAAAAGTTACCAGACCAAATTATGTATCCCTACGCCGAACCATATTATCTGCAAAAACATGTGTTTAGCAGCTGTCACTTCTGACAGTCAAAATTTAGGTATACACCCAAATGTTGACTGTCGGAAGTCAGCTGTGAGCTGTCAGTCAGCACTAAAGAAGCCATGGGGCTACTGTAGCAATGGGTTGACATGAAGATGTGTAACACCTAATAAAATGTCGGAAATTTTAACTGGAAGTCAAAATTTTTATATGAAGTGTTGACCCTTGTGGACCGAATATTGATCTTTTTATCAGTCCAAATATACAAAAGAGGACATTAATTCTTTAAAAATAAAATTATAAAATTTAAAACCGGGACTCAAAAAAGTTTTACATAAATATAGTGTAATTTGTTCTTGGGTTTGCTAGTGTATATTATTTAGTTTCACATATATTACGATTTTTGAGTAAATATCTTTATTTTCAAACAATAGAGCGAGAAAGTCCGTGCAGAGTTCTGTACCATTTATTTAGTAACGATTCAATAGAATCTATAATTCTTTAGCTATGATTGTTTATTTTATTTTCTTATGTAACTACGCACACATATCTAGTACCTGTGTACTTTTCAATGCTAGCTTGGCTTAGGGCTTATGACATGGCCAGCAATATGATTAAGTAAAGTGAAACTGAAATGATTATGATAAGCTTGCATAGGAATTTCAGTACTGTTTTTAATTTCTCGCTATCTTACAGGTATAGAAAGTGTTGTGATCGTAAAAAAAATTATGGGTAGTTTACTGAAGGGCAAAAAGAGAAAAAAAATCTATTTTATCAACATCGGCTCGAACGATTTTGATTAAATTTCATTTCTAAAGATTTATAAATATTATAAACAAAATGGCTGCTCTCAATATTTTGGTAAAATGACTTTAAGGGTTCTGGTCTGATGCGTAAATTCAATTTTTTTTTTATCATATATCTCTAACTCTTTTAGATATGAAATTACTTAACATCGCAAATATGTAGGGCTATTTATAATACAAATCTTTTATTTGAAACATATTTTTATAAAACCAATAATTTTCAAGCTATACGCAAATATATATATTTTGTAACTTTTCGATCACTTAAGGTAAAGTATTGCGACTGTAAAAAAAATTACGAGTAGATTAATAAAAAGCGAAAAAAGCAAAGATCAATTTTCTCAAAACTTGCTCTAACGATTTTGAGGCGTTGATTAAGATTATAAATAAAATAGCTATTTTTATTTTCCTATTAAAATGACTTCAAGGATACTTTACAGAATGACATTTCCGCATCTCCGAAACTATTTGAGATACTAAATAACTCATCATTGCAAAATTGTAGTACTATTAAAAAATATAAAAATTATTTTAAATACATTTTTATAAAACCAACAGTTTCTGAGATATTGGCAAATTTATTAATACAATTTTGTGAGCTTTAGCTTTAAAGAGATACTACTTAAGTCTTAACGCAATAATTCCGTAATGCCATAGAGTAATTAAACAAACGTAAGTCTTTCATAAAGTTCGTTAAGTTTACTTTAACCTCTTATGAGAAATGTTTGTACAACAATGATCTATCTCCTTCATTTTAGACTCGATAGTCAATATTTACATTTTGTAATGACCACAATTTATAAGTGAGGAATTTAATAGCAATGCGATGTCCTAAAGATGTGCAACATATAATAAAATGTTAAAATTTTAACCGGAAGTCAAAACTATAATACGAAGCGTTGACCCTTGTGAACCCAATATATTTTTTTAAAAAATAAAATCATAAAATTTAAAACAGGGATCCAAAAATGACTTACGTAAGTGAAGTGCAATTTATGCTTGGGTTTGCTAGTGTGTATTATTTCGTTTCATGTATATTATGAATTTTGATTAAATATCACCAATTTTAAATAATAGAGAGAGAAAGTCCGTGTGAAATTCCCAACAATTTATTTTTTATTAACACTTATAGTTTTTTTTAATTTTTACGTTCCAACTTGGCAACTATTTACTACTTCTCAACTCGGCCACCAATGTGCATGTGTGTAATATCATCCTGTTACAACTAATTCAATATTTTCCTTTTTTATAATAAAAAAATATTGCAACTGTTCAAGTCGTGAGGAGGAAAGAGAAAAGCTAAATATTGAAATCGACAGAATTGGTCACACGACTAGTGTACTGAGCCGATGCCAAATACTTGTGCTGATGCTTCCAGGATGGAAGCACATGAACTAATTGAATCATATACCGAAATTATAAGTCACACCATTATTTTAACACATAATAAAATGGCGTGTTGTCACATTTCGAATTTATACTTGAAAGAAAAGAAAAGGATACGGTAACATAAAATAAAACCATATAAAATCTACAAGGGTTTCAAGAGATATATGCTATCATATTATTCTTCAGGGGATTGTATGGGAGCATCTCATGAACCACTGGTGATCAGCAACGTGTTTATCCGAGAAAGGTTCTGGAATGTTCGTGGGACACTTCCACGTCCGTCACATGGCTCCCAAGCCCCTGGATAAGAAGATCGGTGAGAATCGGTACCTTGTCATAGGACTGCGCAAGTTTCCGGAAGTAGTCTTTGCTACAAGAAATCTCCAACTTTCGGTCAAAGTACTTTTGGAGACATACCAAGGTGCTTCCACAATCATTCTCAGACACCGGTTAACCCTGACAAGAAACTGCGTTGAGTTTTATTTCCTCTTGATTTTTTTTTTCAGTTACTACCTGTACGATTCTTCACAAATTTAGGTCGATATAAGCCTTGAATCAAGACATAAGTAAGTATATTTAGTACATAATTTACATTATTTTACTTAAATACTAGCCTAAACTAGCGAGATTGTGAACCTATATCTACAAAACTCACCCCTTAAGTTGAGAGTGAGTGTAAACAATCAAGCCGGAATATTTCGGAGCTTTCAATGCGTCTAATAATCTGTTTTCTGGTTTGCGTTCCCACCCCTTCTCGTTGGGTGAGTTGGAATACCAGGTGTGTTTGCTTACACCCCACTCTCATCATATTTGATACATACTTTAATAACGAGTGGGAAGGATGGCTGTGTACGCGTACAGCTGTGAGATGCACGAGTTGACCCAGAATCTCAACCCCTCCCCGCCTCCCCTGCTCTAGACCTGCTGAGTCACACCTCGTGGCACGGACACATCACGTCACGTCACACCGCTTTACGTTACATCGCGTTACTTTCCTATACGCGCGGACAACCTGGGTTGACGGAAAGTACAGGTACGGACATTTGGCTGGAATTACTGGTCTGCTTGTGTTTTGATAATTGATAGCACTTTCAGGGGCTTAGTTCAAGTTAAGGGTTATTGTCATTTGGGACCGTGTATTCTGCCTGCCTCGCGTAGTATTAATATTAAATCTTTGATCCCACCGGGACTCGAATCCAAAGTATCGTCATCTAAGTGTAACATCTCACCGATCTTGTACCATTACTAAACTTTAGCGGGGAGGAGGGGGGCGTAGTAATGTTGGGTTGCATTGTGGAGATTTTCAATCTCGAAACAATGTTTTTTTACTTCCATCATGCTTTGACAGATTAATTTCACTTTTTTAATCTAAACAAATACTAATTAGAAAGGAAAACATATTATTATACAGGTGGTCTAGGGGTAAGGTGTCAGACTTCTGTGCTGGTGGCCGGGGTTCAATCCTCGGTCGCGGCAAAGATTTATCTGATTACCAAACCCTTCCTTCACCTCTGACAAGACATCTTGTGAATGTGGGGGATGCCAGGCCTCCACCGTGGTTCGGATTCCACGCTAAACTGTAGGTCCTTCATTTCATCTCACAATCACCCTACCATTACACATTAGCGTAAGTGCGTACAACCCGAACGGGTAGTAAGACGCGGTGCTAATAATAATAATATTATACAGGTGTACCGCCGCATGAGATATCCACTTCATCGGTGGACAGGAGACACAAAAACAATTTTTTTAAATCGTAAAAAAACAAGTGTCTCATTTTACCTTGTTTCCGAGTTATAGCCAAGTGATTCCCCTAAACTCGATACATCTCAACCTGATTAGATATGTTCGATGGGCCATTTCTGTTTGTGATGGCTAAGTCGTTCAGGACCTACTGGCTGGCCTGAGCGTTACCCAGACTTAAATGCATTTTATTTTTATTTTTAAGGCCACTTGAAGTCAATCATTTGTTTATTCAAAACCCATTGTCAGTGGTGAAATACTTCGTCAACGTATACAAGAAAGCGACCAACGAATCCGACAAACACCTGGTATTTTTGAAAGAGTGCGGCATTCTACGACACGGCGACTGCAGGTTTGCATTCAGGCCGAAGATGGCCATTTTGAGAACTTTACTATAATGATAAGCAGCCCCATATTACAGTAGTGCAAACATAACAATGCAGCGGAAATAACCTACTTTGGTGGACGCAGAGTTTAAGGCATCATTCTCGTATTAAACTAGACTGCCAATGACAGGGAGTTTGGTTTTTTTAATCCTTGTCAGGTATATTAATGTTGATTCTCCTAAACGGTTTTCCACCTTCCCTCTATGCAAATGTGGGTAGAATTCTTCTAAAATGTAAGCTTCCTAATCCCTAAATTAGTCGATCTGTGTATAGCCTTAACAGGTAGTAAGACGTGGTGCTAAAAAAAAAGCAGCAAAATACTCGGAAATAAGATCAAATGAGAAACTTGTTTTTATTAAATGTTTTAATTGTTTTTGTGTTCCTTGTTCACCGCTCAAGTGGATCCCAAATGTTACGGTACACCTTATATATATTGCATTTCCATATAATGAGAAACTTTCATTTAACGGCATATAGTCTATAAGATTTTCAATTTTTATAAATGGAAACAAAGATAAACAATTTTAAGAAAAAACGTGATTCTTTGTTATTTATTAAAATCTAACTCTTGTGAATGCCTCGCATTTTCTTTTATAATCAATACAATTACAAACTATTCTTGTCAAGAGAATCTTATGAGTTTATTTTTTTTAATAAATTAGATTAAAATATTTTGCTACACTTTGGTATGGATGAGGAAGTTAGCGTTTATCGGCATTTGTTGTGTGATAAGACTGGTTAGCTGTTAAAGAGGAAAAAACTCAGCAAACATAAGTCAGTATTCTAACCCCTATCTCTCTATGACCAGAAAACTAGACTACCTGAGTTAGACGTTTAATCTGTGTGTCCAACGATGTGGATGATAATATTTTTACTAAACTCATTATTAAAAATATTAACTTTCATTCAAAACTGTTTATTTTATTTAATAAAGATTTAGAATATATATATATATATATATTTAAGAAAGTACCTGGCATTGCTTGGGGGAAATTTTTTTAATGTATTGATTGTGCATGGAAGGTCTTGCAAATTTTAAATTCCCGGCTTTGAGGTGCACATGTTCCTAAACAGGGTCTACTAATTTTTAGAGTTTCAGCCTTCTGCGTGCAGTAGATATCGTGCAATGCTCGTTACGGACAAACTCTACATTTTATTAAAATATAAATATATATTTTTTAAACATAGCTTGCTAGCTCTTGGCATTTTCTGTCTGTCATTTCAAACTATTAACCTTGACTCCATCCCAGTTAGCAGCTTGTGTTTCTTAGAATAATGAGAAGCTTGTTTGGTTCTAGTACCAAGTATTAACGTATCTTTGGTTGGTTTTAATCTTAAACAAGAATAATCTTTTCTTTGTCCTTACAGGAATTACTAGCGATACAGTATTTAACAACCATAGTATGGAAGTTTTATTGATTAAAACTTTAAATTTCAAAACTCATAACACGTAAGATAATTTGTATTAATGTGTACCCTTATTTGTGTGGAGGGAAAGTGCTAAACGATTTAGGAAAAACTACCACAGGCCACCCAGCTTGGTATCAAACCTTGGTCCCCTAACCTCACCGATAAAATGGGCAAGACGAAACTAACAACTTTGCCCTCATTTCCTATATAAAGATAACCTCACACTGTGCTATTTATCCTGAGAATGGTACTTATGAAGCTTCAAAATTCCTAGAACATTCGTCATTTAACTTTTTTGTTGTTGTTGTTGTTGTTGTGGCCCTGTTTATACAGATATATATTTGTTGTCATTTATTTTAGTCTTAAAAATGTGTCCGTTTTCGCGAAACGCTGTTGAAAATGAGCTAATTTAGCCTACTATATTTGTTATTTTTTTAAATTATAAGACTTAAAATCTAAGGTTTTTAATTCTATAGAGACATGGTATTTTGAAATAATAAACAATTTCTTCAATAACTCAGGATTTCTGGATGAAAGCAACATGTTTCAAGCGCTCAGGTAGGCGGCCCCCTTAACTCTTAATGGATCTGCTACTTGCTTTGTAAGCTATCCAGCTGTGTGTGTGTATGAATATATGATATATAAATTAAATAAGTTATATATAGCCTATATATATATATATATAGCCTATATATATATAACTTATATAGATAAGTTATCTTTCAGTCAATCTACATCTTCTGCCATGACTTAAATATAACATACCTTGTTTCTCGGCGTTTCCATTCTGTCCTCTGCATATATCTTTCATATATTCCTCTTTAAGTAAGATCCCTCCCCATCACAGCAAATTTATTCCATCCCATTCGTCTCATGACACCTGTTTTACCAGTCGGCGTTTCAAGTAAGCCCGCCTGAAGGACTGATAATGTGATTCACTCCCCGGTAGCTGGACACCCACCCCTGGTTAGAACCACCCTTGTCTCCCTACGGGAGTGACGGAGGGTAGTGACTAGGAACAGCGCTGTCAAGTCACGGGTACAAGGGGTTGGTTAGTTCAGCCTCCACTCGACGCACCTGCTAACTAGGCGGGAGACTGTCAGAATACATTGGAAAAACTGGTGAAGGAACAGGAAGAAAGTAAATGCTGTTGATGGTCAGGAAAGGTGGTCTTAAAGGCCTTTTTACCCTGACATATTCCTACCATAGAGTAGGATTTTGGTAGGAAAAAGACCTCACATACGTTTCTTTATACCATGAACAGGGAATAGATAAGTATACCCTGATTTTGGTTGGAAGAACAGTAGTGAGAATTCAAACAAGGCCAACATTGATAACTTTTTACAATATTCTCTGTGTTATTTTATACGTATTGATAATATATATCAACATTGACAGCTGTAGATAACATGACTTGATGTATGCATATATTAAAATATTATTTTGGTAACCTAAGTAACTGGTAATAATGAGAACTAGAAGTAATAGAAGAAAGGGATAGGTTGAAACACATCAAGACACCAGTTCACCAAATTTAGCGCCACCCAGTTACTTTATTATTGTGTGCAGAAATAATGTGAGCTAATAGTAACGAAATGAGAGGATAGGGAAGCAGTTTACTGATTGCAGCGCCTGACAACTGTATTTTAAGTTAAAAAGGGCTCTCACACATAATATATTCATTCCTCAGATCATATATACTGCAACTACTACTTTTATAGAATCGTGCATTGTCAATAAAATAATCTGTCACATTTATTGATGTAAACAGCAAATATATTTTATACATTTTAAACCCACTTTAATACAGAAACTCTACTATACACGATTATAAGATGGTTGGAAATTATCAAGCTTTTTAACACTATTATTATGACTAGACTGTACTAATATTTTGTTCAAAAGGGAGAGATAAGGGTGAACATGTTAAAGAACCGCTGATCTCCTCTACCTGAGGGGCACTCCCTGTAAGGCGCCCCTCGGTCTGCCCCGGCTGGAAACACAACCTAAAAAAAAATCATGAAAAATACAGAAGAAGAAACATTCTACTACTTGATTTTCAAAGATCCTGGGAACATTTTTTTTTTACAATTTGATACTTTCAACCTCCCCCGACCACCGGCTTCCCCTAATCTTGTGAGTATTCACATCCAACCAGTAAAAGGTGTGAGATCTTGAGCCTCTCTAGAGATTGCAGACGATGTCTTCATCGGTAATATAGCTAATGCTACATGGAGCCCATCTCGCTCCGCATCGCAACGGTGTAGATGAATCGTCGAGAGAACATTCATCCGCACTCTAAACAACCAACCCCCGAATGCGGATGACAGTTCAGGCCTCTCCGGAAATGTTCAATAGTTTCTGAACTTTGTTTTTATACTAATCGCTAACCAGTGTGCAAGTGGAGGAGTGCAGTGGCGCACGCATCCATTAGAATTTTCCATCATTCTGCTCTCGTGTAGCCACTTGCTAGAGAATTCGGCGCGGTGTGGAACGACTCCATGTATCATTATTATCAGCACCGCGTCTTACTACCCGTTCGGGCTATACGCACTTACGCTAATGTGTAATGGTAGGGTGATTGTGAGATGAAATGGAAGGACCTACAGTATAACGTGGAATCCGAACCACGGTGGAGGCCTGGCATTCTCCACATTCACAAGTTGGGATTAATACGCGTCTTGTCAGAAGTGAAGGAAGGGTTTGGCAATCAGATAAGTCTGTGCTGGGACCGAGGATTGAACCCCGGACGCAAGCACGGAAGTCCGACACCTTACCTCTAGACCACCAGGTCATGGCTCCATGTAGCCTTATCTTATAAAGTTATGAGTCTCATGAAATCAATTAGTAGTTATCGTTGCTAGAAGACAATCATTAATAATTATATTAAGTACCAATGATTATGCGGGATATTTTAAAAAGTGTTACCATTATCCTTCTACCGTAAAGCACCCTTTACCCTCAAATTCAAATAATTAATATTTCCATTTTATTTTTAAAAAAACTTATATTTTAATATTAAAAAGAACCTGGTCTTCCTCATCCGAAATCATAATTAAAAGTTGTTATTGTTGGTCGATCAAATAATAAAACAAATTTACAAGGGAATTAAAATGAAAAGAGATTAGAGTATATATGAGGCCCGACACCTTAACTCAGTCGGTTGCGTGTCTGTCAACTGAGCTAAGGGTCCCGGGTTCGATTCCTGGGATGACCGAAAAATTTATCTTTGATGAGATGTGAATTTCATCTTTCACAGTGATGAATTAACAGCTGGAGGATGGATGTTGTGGTCTGTTCTAGATTTAAGTTAATTTACAAGTCATACTCTGATCAAATCAGTCAGTACAGAAATTGTACGCTAAATACTTTGATTAATTAAAATTAAAATATATCCCGTAGGTGGGATGAGGATTTAATAATACCCTAGATATAAAGTGACGTATAACAATGAAGGAAATGACTTTTTTATGCTTGAAACACGGCACAAGCATCGATGGTCACGCAGTAAAACGCGTCACTCTAGTGTTGAACTAGATTGCCCATGATAGTTAGATCGGGTTTCGATTACTGTTTATATGTAGTTATGATGTGTTTTTACTAAATGGCCTCCCGCACTTCCTCTGCGCAAAAGTGGGTACATATTCTCTAAAATGTTACCTTCCTACCCACATTATACTAGTGTAATTAATGTTTGTGTACAGCCCGTATGGGTACTAAGACTAGGTGAAGATAAATGTTCTCGGGGTAAGACTGCGTGAACATTCAAAATATATATTCCGAATCCGAATTTTATAAAGATTTTGATTCGATTCTAAAATCCGAATTTTAATCTTGGAAAGATTCGACTTTGATTGGAAATTTAGAATTTAGATGAATCCTATATTTGGACTTGATGGATTTACTTCAAAATTTGAATATATTTATAGTTTATTAACAAATTAATATAATCAGACTGAAAACCACACGAGTGGTAGAATGAATGGTTAAATTAACATGAGTTCAAGGTCGTAAAAGAATCACGTTGGGGACATTTGTTTGTAACAATGAGTATCTTGTATTTTTTTAAATGTTATATGCCCACATTAAAAAAATTAATCAACTTTCACTGTGATTAAAGTGGTGTGATCTTTATTTATTGTTTTACGTGTTAAGGTTTGGGCTAATGAGTGTAGTAAAATATTATAGTGAACCTGAAATATGTTATTATTGAATTGGATTCAGAAACCTAGCATAATAAAATGTTCAATACAAACTCGATTTAAGTAGTTGACCTGGTGGTCTAGGTGTAAGGTGTTGGATTTCTATGTGGGAGTCCGAGGTTTAATCCTAGGTCCTGGAACATAATTATCTGATTTTGTTGACGATCACAATACTTCTCTCTTTGAAGAGTCGAGAGAAATTAAAAAAAAAAAATAGTATACGATTTCGATTCGGATCTAGCTCGGAATTATTTTTTTATGCATGAGATTTGATTCGGATTCAATTCGAGCCAGCTAGCCAAGATTTTAATTCGATTTGATATGAAGATCTTGGATTCACACAGGCTTGGTTCAGGGGCTTAAGGCACACAAGTCTGAGCATAAAGTCTGTTCAGCGTAGGAATTGTTTTCTGAAAGGCCTTTTTCCCTACCAGAAATCTATTATATAGTATAATATTGGTAGGAAAAAAGACCTTCCAGAGAGAAATTCCCACCGTGAATGGAGTATAAGTACATTTTAGCCAAGCTTTCTGGGCTGATGACATATTCCCTTGTTCTCGCGCGTCTCACTAGGTGTTTAATGGATAATAGCCGATATAAATTTTAGGAGAGACTATAGAGGTGACCGGCTTCTTTGGTGCTGACTGACAGCTCACAGCTGACTTCTGACAGTCAACATTTAGGTATATACATAAATTTTGACTGTCAGAAGTGACAGCTGCTAAACACATGTTTTTGCAGATCATATGGTTTGGCGTAGGGATACATAATTTGGTCTGGTAACTTTTCAAAGCTTTTAGCTGTCAGTTGTGAGCTGTCAGTCAGCACCAAAGAAGCGATGGGGCTACTGTATTTATTAATATCGACTGCCTCTTAAAGCTATGTGGAATTGTTTATGGTAGCTAAGTGCAGGAGCTTATGGTGGGGATGTAAGGGACGTGAGAAAAGTTGTTTCTGCGATTTTCATATCAAAACTTTTTTCTTTTTGGTCAAATAAATCAATTTTTTCTTCAGTACAAACATATATCTTAATTTTAATATAATGATGATATCAACAGATTGTTGAATATCTGTCAAGGTCTCCTGAAATTTCAACCTTTTCTCGTAATTTGAAAAGTTTGTCATCTAATACCGCTATGCTCATGACATAACTTATATTCAATAACTGTTGAATCTATCTAATAAAGAAAATTAAACTTTATATTTGTACTGAAGCAAAGTTTTATCTATTTTAGCCAAAACAAATTTTGATATAAAAGTTGTAAAAACATTGACCTTTTCTCGCGTTACCTACATCGCCACCTTAAACAATGAAAGTACTATAAATTACATATTTTGTCGTTTATTGTAGTTGAAAAAATCACTCAAATATGCTGATTTGTGTATTACTCTTTGGTTGGTAGAATATATGTTTAATAAAATACAAAATATTAAAAAATCATTTTTATCAAATTATAATGATGTAATTTTCAAGTTATAAATTTGTTTGCTACAATTTTAAAAGGGAGACATGTATATAATTTATTTTAAACTGTAATATACTATCCTTTCTACCATATTCTTACTACACCCACCTTCTTATGGCAGTCACCTTGCACCAACATCTGAACTCCATACAGAATTAATTAAGAAAATAAAAGGTTGTTGTATACAGGGATTTAGTGAATTCTCAAAACAAAAATGATCTGCAGCAGGTATCTTTGTTCCGCGAACAGACAATAAGCTACCCACAGAAGCTTCTGACCACTTTCCTTGACCAAAAACCTCTTGGGAGAGTTCTTCATGCGTTCAGCCATCCCGGAATGGTTTTTATGACGAAACGGGTCCGACACTTTCTTGAACCTTGTCGGAAAAAGAAAGAAAAAAAAACATGCGTGAGTGCAGTTCGGTATGTCTTTGAAGTTTTTTTTTACTGTCGGATATAAAGTTTCTGTGCAGTCTAGCGTGCTTAAAATGCCCAGTTCCCTCATTGAAAGGGGTTCGGTTTAATTCCAGTGTGTAATATTTAATTTTGGCTTCCACAATATGAATTGTTTTAATTTTTTAAATAATTTTCATGGGTATTAATATATTAATATTATTGGTAGGGAGGAAAAGAATCTTTATAAGTGTTAATACTCGTACATTAGTGAGGAGAGGGGATAGAAAACCAAGTGATATATTACATGTGAAAAACTATTGCAGTCCCCCAACTCACCCGGCCAAGATTCGAACCACAATCTCACAGTAGATGTAAATTCAGTTGGTTGTGATGTGAGACTGAAGCTTTAGACCACGCTACCACTGATGTAGATGGGAATAATTGGTGGTGGTCAATGTAGCAGTGAGTGAAGTGTATCCTCCAAAATATCGATAATTGGCTCAAAGCTAAAAGTAGCCAAACTCCATGGTTGTTGGATTAACATATATAGTACAATTAGGTTAGGAAGGAGCTTTCTTTGATAGTTGCAAAAGTTTCTAAAATAATTTCATATATGTATATCTAAAGTAATGTTATTTGAAGCTATACTTTTCATAGATATTATCAACACCATTAAAACAGCCTTAATAATAGTGGTTCAGGAACGGGGCTGT
>CABFOV010001509.1:40707-56561 GCA_902141375.1 Timema poppense
CCCCCCCCCCCCCCCCGCGAAAAACTATAGTAAAACTTTTGGCTAATGTAAATATCTTATAGAGGCAAGATACAATGTTCACACTAAGTTAATATGATAAAAATAAAATGTGCTTAGAGCACACACTGGAGAAATTTTGAAAACTCTGATAGTGATACCAGATACATCAGCTACTGCAGAAAGAAGTTTTTCAATGCTTATACGAATAAAAATCTATCTTTGCTCCACGATGAGGCAACGTTGACTATATTCCTGAGAGGCTCAACCAAATTGAAATTTCAAAACTAGTTAGTGGTTTTATAACTAGTAACAAATATAGGGCAAAGATGTTTGGAAATCTACTTTAATTTTCATTGTTTGTAATTTTTAGTTGAGCTGCATCAGATATGATTTTTCTTAATTTGTTGTGTATGTATTAATTATAATGTTTAGAATGACTAAAATAAATGAGAAAAGTGCACAATGAGACCATTAAATACGGATATCCCTCGTTATCTCACTTTACGCGTTTTCGCTGTAACACGATTCGAAAATAAAATAATAATGTATGGTTAGTTGTAATTTCGCAGTCAATCTTAATAAAAATTGCATTCACTTACAAGTTTTAGGGTTTTATTTACTATTTTCCTTTGGATTAATCTCTATATCACCCATGTTAAATAAAATCAATTCGCTTGCGATTTTGTACTACGCGATTATTAATCAGAACCAATTACTCGTGTAGCGTAGTGTGAAGGACAGCTGTATTAAATTTTCCTGGTCTTTTTTTAATCTAAATAATGGTATCCCCTATAAAAGCACATGATTATTTCTACCCCCACCCCCACCCAAATAAAAACGTTCCTGCGCCACTGCTTAACAATATAGTAAAATCATTGTTGATTACAAAAAATATGTTTGTTTCTTCTAAAAACTCCTTCCTACCGGGACCCTTTTATTTATTTAGTTGAGGTATTTAACTTGCACTTTCTGAACTTACCGATTATATCAACACACGAAAATTTCTATGAGCGGAAGAGAATGAGCCAACCTATTTTCTCGTGAAAAGGTATTTTCATATATCTTCCATGGTTCTCTTACATCCCACAATCGACATGGGACCGAATACTTTACTTCCCCTCTGAAGGAAATTTTGCTACAGTTTTGTATATGGTCAAGATTCCCATCTGGGCTCGAACCCACGATCTTCGGAACTTGAGGCAAACACTTTACTCCAAGACCACCAAAGTTGACTGCTGAATCTCTACTAGAGTAGGATCGCAATTGGAAAAGTGTTAATTTAATGTATATATATATATATATAGATAGATAGATAGATAGTATGTACGCCCATGAATTCATAGACCTACGTCAAACCATGTTTTGCTATATCTATATATTTAGACAAACTAGGTCAATTTAGATAGCTGTAAACTAAATTTATTGTGAGCTTTTGTCACTATTGGCTACTATTCATTTATTTTATATACTATAAAGTTATTCCTAAGGTGAGCCTACCATAGTTAAATAACACGTATATACTTATATTTTAACCAACAGGACTGTGTACAATATGTTTACAGGCCTACAGTATACGTTTGGGAATAGGAATATTAAAAAAATGGTTTAAGAATCTATTTCCAAAGCTAGTTCTGATTAGTGTTTAAAATGTTACTTTCCTCAAACTGTCCCCAACGCTTGAAGGTACGACACCAGATACTGCTCAAGGTGTGGTAGTGGGTGGCGGTTAGGCCCCGTACAGTTTTGGGACACAGCACAAGGCACTACTAATAAAACGAAACTCGGACGACAAGTCAACAACCCCGGGACCCCCACTATTACTCTTTCCCCCCANCGGGGCCCAGCTCAAATTAGTTATCACCGGTGAAACAATTTCCCTTCTCCCCCCTCCCTCCTTCCCTACACTCAGCCTCACATGGGAATGTGATTAAAACTGCAGGTAGGAGGGAGAGTTCTTGGCTTAGTGGTGACGATGACCTTATTCGCTCTCACTCTCGCGCTGGCTTGTAAAGTGTGTCTCTATCCTCGTGGCTTAGTGGTTGAGAAGATCAACTGCAGGTTCAGTAGATCCGGCTAAGATTCGAACTAAAACCTTTCTAGCCACCAGCAAACGAAACTAAACTCAGATCAGGCACGAGTTCGGGGGGCGGGGGTCAAATTGTCAGTTGAGTGGTGGTAATGTGGAGGATTCTGCCTCCTGGAAATAATTTACCCCTCCCTGGAATAACCCTTCCGCCCCTCGATATATTTCTAATCCTCTTATATTATAGAATATGAAACTGAGGATGGCCTTAAACCAAACTCCAAATGACTTCTAAATGCATTCGATTGTCAAAAATTTGCCGGATAAGGCCGCTTTAAATAACTACTAGACTAGAGTTATCTAATTGGCAGAAAATATCAGGGGAGGAAAGTTCTAAATAGCTTCCAAGGTAATCCAAATTTTCATTAATGTCTAGGGGAGAACAACTCCAAGTAGCTTCTAGATGCCTGTCATTTTGAAGATTTTTCAGGCTAGGACCACCCCAAATAGCCTAGTTTCTGAAATCATTCAATTTTCAAAATTTTGTCGGTGGAAGATCACTTCAAAGATTATATTCTATAGGTATCTAACTATCATAATAAATTAAGGTGAGGATCACTCTAAATCGCTTCGGAGGGCATCCAAATTTCAAACATTTCTAGTTGAGAAACACTTTAAATAATGGCTTATAATTTATAAAAGAATCTAATTTTTTTTAATCAAGGCAAATACTACTTATAGCTTCTAGAGTGAACTATTTTTCAAAAAAATGTCAAGAGGGAGGGCCACTCCAAATAGTTTATAAAAACTATCTAACTTTTAAAAATTTGAGAGGATGGTCACGGTTTAAAACATGCATAATATCAAATATGAATGAGAAATTATTAAATGGCTTTAAACAGGAATCAAACATTGTAACATTGTTATTTATAACTATAAACCCCCTATTAAAATGATCTGGATCCACGCCTGATTCAGATCAACGTCTTTTTCCACGGGACACAGATCTCAGAGTTATGTGGTAAATGACTAGAATACGGTTACGACAATTCGTCCCCAATTTACAGGGATGATTTCCAAAATAAGAGTGGAAAATCCTTTAGGAAAACCACCCACAGTAGACTCAGCCGGAATTTGAAACTCGATTTCTCCTTCATCAGCAGGTAAATCTAATACCAGAGTAACGCTTTAGACCACTCGGCCACTGAAGCGGGTTATACATAAATTACTTTACCTTAAGGTGGGAATTTAGGGGACGCGAGAAAAGGGAATTTTTTTTTTTGCAGTTTTTATAGAAAAATATTTTTTTGGTTAAAACAAAAAAAATATCCGTCAAGGATGTCTTTATATTTAATTACAACTTTTTCTCTTCATTTAAAATTGTTGTCATCTAATGCCACTATGCTCATGGCATATATTCAAGAGCTGTTGATATAACCATGTAAAGCAAGTTAATCTCTATGTTTCTACTGAAGCAATATTTTATTATCTTGGCTAAAAAAAAGTGTTGCCATAAAAAACTGCAAAAGCACTGGCTTTTTCTCGCGTTCCCTGCATCCCCAACTCAGCAATGATAGCCACGCAAATAGCATAAAATAACAAGGTTGACCCATTATAGCTAGTGAACTGAAATGATTTGAAATCATTCAATCACTTTACATAGCTAATAATAATAGTATAAAATTGCACAATAACAGTTAAACTGTCGAATGACCTTAAATCGTTTGATCCATACGGCCCACAGGTCTCACACTGTTCAACGGGACATACAGAATTGACGTGGAAGGGCCATTAGAGTAATACATTGGAGGGGGGGAGGGGGTTCCCCTCGATAAAACTGTACAGTAAGTACAGGCTATTACTGAAGGAGGAAAGATTTAGCAGGGACCAGGAAACGTTCATTAAAGCCACTTACAGTCACATTTTATAATCAGGTAGGTGCTGGTAGCTTTCAGTAGAGATTTTTATTATTATTTGTACTATTATTATTATTATTATTTGTTGTTGTAGCTGCATTGCATAGCTCAGTGGTTGGGCACCTCTTTTATACGTGAACTAGTGGGTCCCCTTATCCCACCACTGCCGCATAATATATAGTCGTGGTTGTGAGGTCAGCTAATCCTCTATTGGACCTGAACTGCTTGTTATCCTAACTCAGGGAGATTGGTTGACTCCCACTGTGTGAGTTGAGGCCTAATCTTGAGATCGTGTATGAGTTGTGGCCCGGCTTTTTGAGCGACACGTACGATTGGCACCCCCACTCACTTGAAAGAGAGGAATGAGTTGCGTCCACCAAATTAGGAATGTGCTTTCTATCATGCTGTCTTGAAATTCAGATGGAAAATATCATCGTCTCATATCGACATCCCTCGTAATATCCAAACTTATTCAGTTATTATCATTCAATGATTTTGGCAAAAATTTGAAGGTTTGTTAGGTTTGGTTAGGTTGAGTCAACATCCCGAGCCGCAATTCGTATGTGACTCTAAAGATGTGCGGCCGCATCTCACCTGCAACTGTCTCCCAAGTGTACAGTAGCCCCGTGGCTTCTTTGGTGCTGACTGACAGCTCACAGCTGACTTCTGACAGTCAACCATTAGGTATATGCATAAATTTTGACTGTCAGAAGTGACAGATGCTAAATACATGTTTTTGCAGATCATATGGTTCGGGGTAGGGATACATAATTTGGTCTGGTAACTTTTCAAAGCCATCAGCTGCCAGCTTTGAGCTGTCTGTGAGCACCAAAGAAGCCATGGGGCCACTGTAGCTATACACACGGCTTTAAAGGTGTGGCAGAAGGGAGTGCAAGTGTTTTTACTATGTTTATAGAATTGAAATTTGTTGGCTAAAATAAATCAAATATTTCTCTAGAAGCAACATAGAGTTTAGTTTTCTGCACATGCTAATATCAACAGATCTTGAATATATATCAAGGGTTTCCTGGAATTTTGTCAAAACCTTTTCTCTTTATTTAAAAAGTTATCTATAACAGAAACAACACCCAATCACCAGGAATATCAATACACGACTTACAAACTAACTTGACTATAGAAATAGACACAACATTGTGAAAAGGAAAACCCAACATAACCAATGACGATCTTTTCAGCCGTGTTGAGAATTGAACACGGGACTATATAACTAAATATACGTTCTGTAAACTGAGCTAAGGTAACACACGTGGTAAATTGTACCAACCCAATTAAAATTAATTTAGACGTCACTTGGTGTCAAATTAGAGACCTCCAAGACTTTTTTTTGTTCACTGTATCACACTAGACGTTCATGCTATCCGAATATTTACACTAATGTGATTGGGATGAGGAAGTTATAATCTAGAGGAATTTAAACCCATTTTCTTAGATATAAAGTAGGAAACCATTAAGTTAAAAAAAAACTAATTATACCAGACCGGGGGGTTTGAACCCCGACCTCATCATTGGTGGTTTAGTATTCTGTACGAGGAACGCCATGGTGCATTCGATCACTGATGTGTATCTCTCAGACTTGACTTCTGTCGTCTTAACCACAAACCCAAGGAGGTATAGGCTTATGACACATTTCTAGGTTATTTCTTTCGTCGATAACTAGAGGGGTATTTATAGTAATTTTTAATGAGTAAAAAAGAAATGCCTCCACAACGCCCTAACTCCTGTAATTAATTTGTGACAGGTGCCCCCGGTGATTGTGGCTGCGTAACTTCCCACAGGTAGAGAGAGGGCCGTGGTGCCGTGCTATATGGTCGATAGCACTTCCGCTTCCTGTTCGCTACACCCCACCGTCCCCCTCTCACGCTTCACACAGTCCGAATATCACATCTCGTGTGATTTGCGGTTAACCTCGAGCAGCGATCCGGTACGGCTTCTTGGCCTGGGAACTTACGGGCCTGTATAGCGCGTCAGAGGCTGGCCGACGGCTGAACAGAGGAGCTAGGGTTGGCATCCCGGTCGTAGAGAGTGGTATTATCATCAGTTGGCCTGAGAGGATGATTGTTATGTAGCCATCCAATGCGGGCAATGCACGACAACTAGTGTGCATTGAAACAACGTGTTACATATCGTGTGTAAATGAAGCGAACTGCATTTGTTTTAAGTTAGTATGTAATATATGTATTAGTATTGATTGTGGTATAAGTAGCCAACTCCTAATTAAAAAAAGGAAAATTTAGAACAAATACAGATTATATAAACACAAGTAGAATACTAAGAATCGAAATGAAGAATTTGATATAGAGTCATAAAAAGCATATAGGTCAAAGAAAAAACAATATATAGTGTGTCTACAGCCCTAAATTTGGTCCTGATATGTATTCCATCCATCGAGAGCATCGCGAGAACTTAATATTTTCGATGGTTAGTGTCACCCAACCTCACCATCTTGGAGAAAGCATTTGCACTAAGAAAGTTCTGAAAGTATGGTGGTTTTCGGTTGCTTTCTGCACTGAATTTCTTTGGGCCGTGCTAGACACTGTAGATGCATGTCCTTTACCTCACCATCCATCTGGTACGCTTCAAAATGGAGTACTATTTTGGTAGGAAGAACACTAGAAGTTAGTTACTAACGTTCACTGGCGGCTCGTAGCAAAATTAATGGGAGTGCTGCTCCAGAAATTTTTTAGCCTTTGTTTAAAAATCGTGTAAAAGGAAAAAAAAACATGTATAAAAAGAAAATTTATTCAGGGACTTGATAAAATCTTAACAAAAAAAAACATTTTTTACTTACTTAAACTTAAATTGTTACAGTTCAAGCTTGATATATTCATTTAAAAATTAAATACATTCTTATTGTTTTAATTTGCGCAAAAAGTTCAATTATTTTCTCCTTGATCTCTGGATGACAATTGAGGAAATTTTTCTCCATTAAAATTACTGCAAGCGCATTTAGTGTTTCTGTTAAAATAAAAGAACCGTAAAAAGTGTATCAAATAGAATAGCTGGAAGTAAAATAATAATCTAATTGAGGAGTTAGTACCAAAATATGCCCTTTTTATGGAGAACAGTTTAAACAAACCACAATACTATTCTTAACAAAATGCAAACACTTTTGTCCCGATATTTTAATTATTTGTGGTTGTAGAGCTGTTTAAAAAAGGTACTGGTATATGCCCTTTTTATGGAGAACATTTTAAATGCACATCCAAACATTTTTAATATATTTTAAATCATTTACATGATTTTTTAACTGTCTGGGTTGGCAGTACTTTTTAATCTCAACATTTCAGGGTATATTAGAATTATATAGTGTGGCAGGACTGTTAAAATAAAGAGTGTTGTGTATTCTAAAGATTCTGTTTACTTCAATATTTATTTTATTGAATCTGTTTTATATACACAATAACCTAGTTCTAAGTGTGTTTTTTGAACACGTGATATTTGTGAGTGCATTTGATATGTAACAAATGTATTTGAGTAAAAGTTTTAAAGAACAACGAGGAATTCATAATAACAGGCCCAGAAAATTGGACACTTCAATATGGGATCTTGTTCATGAGCATCTGAAGTCAATTCCACACCAAAAAAAAGCCATTACTGTCAGGAAAAATAAGATTTGATGTATTTTGAAAATCCTAACCTCAATATAAAGATGTTGCACGAGCTGTTTGCCATCTACTTTGAACAAAAAACTGGAAAGAAATTATCAATGAAATACAAGACATATTTTAAGTTTTTTCGGCAGTGTTGTAAGTTTAGTTTTCGTCGTCCCAAAACTGATGTCTGTGATTTCTGCACAGAGTGTGAAGTAAAGTTAAAGAAAAATCCTAATGACAGCTGTAAGGTGCAGTATTCACTTCATAAAATGAAGGTTAAGCGATACAATAGCATGAAAAAGGAAATAATTGAGGAAGCAAAACCAAGCTCAAGATGCTTCGTTTTGGAATTTGACTATGCACAGAACTTACCATTACCCAATCTAAATGTAACAAGCCAGTTTTACAAGAGACTGCTCCGGCTTTATGTGTTTAATGTGCATGTGCATAATGATAATACCTCACACTTGTATGATTTAATGGAAAATCAGGCCAAAAAGGATGCAAATTCAGTTGCTTCCTTTATTTTCCACACCTTAGAAAAAAAAAATACACGAATTCCCTAACCTGCGAGAACTCGTTTTACTGTCTGATGCAGCTGGTGGCCAAAACAATAATAAGACAATCTCAAGGTTTTGCTTATGGTTATCCAAGATGTTCAATATAAATGTCCTCCAGCTATTTCCTGTCCGTGGGCATTCATTCTCACAATGCGACAGGAATTTTGGACTTATCAAATCTCTGCTGAAGAATAAGAATGAGATCACAACAGTAAAACCCTATTTGGAAGCAATGCTACTTTGTAGAAAGAATCCACCTTTCACAGTAACATTTGACAGAAGCTTGATGAAAGACTGCAGTGGTGCTTTGGCACTTTTTTTCTTTGATAGCCCTATTGGTAAGGACAATAAAGCTTTCAAAATACAATCATATGTCCAAATCAAGTACAAAGTTGATGGCACTTTGCAGGCATCTCCCACATATATGCCTACATTTTCCCCTTTTCGTTTTTGGAAAGCCAAGAATGATAAAAATATACCCCATACCATTCAAATAGATCCTGCTCCAATGCCAGGAGTAAACAGCGCAAAAATAAAGGATGTAAGAGGACTATATAGGTTCATGGATCAGGAGAGCATCGACTGAATCGAAGACATCCTATAGGAAGGTCCAGCCGTTTCTTGCCTAGAAACTACAGAAATAATTAGTGATGAAGATTAGAGCTGTTGAACTGATTAAACACTAGACAAAACTAGAAAATGTGCGTGAATATGGCTTTAGGATGTTTTTACTAATCAATTTAGATGTTTTGTTGTTGATTTTTATTACCATGATCACCATTTTAATGATTATATAATGTTTATAAACTTACTTCATGACCTTTATTTCTATATGTTATGTTAGGTAAAATAAGGGCACATAACATATCTGGAATAAAGTGTTATTTCCACTTAAATTACAGTTCAATAAATCATAATAATGACTGAATTTGTTTCACAAGAAGCTTATATCCTACATTTTGAACACCCACAATTCCAGATTTCACAAATATTAAATAGGGTCTAAAATTAAATCTTAAACCTTGATTTCTGAGAATAACCATTTTTTGTATATGCCCTTCTTGGAGCTAACTCCTCAATTATACACTCTTCTACACTTTATCACATTCAAGAATATGGTACACGGTTTTTAAGCACAACACACGCTGAGTAAAAAATAACTTCCTTCCACCATCATGCCAGAGCCGGCACTGCGAGAGCAACAGTGCTCTCTTTACTTGGCAGTCCCGTTTTCCTCTCCACCCCTCTCCTATGACGCATGCGCACAACAGCCAAACGTCACGAACCTCTCGCGCCCTTGGTTACATTTAGGGATGTGGTATCGAAATAAAAGTATCGATAACAGTAATTATCGGTATCGAAATTTTAATCTGTTTTTTTTTAATCTATTAATAATAATTTCCACTTTTGTGTCATAATTATTGTATTTTCATATTTATTAAAATACTGACAATTATAATTATCTAACCTTATTATAATATACTTAGGTCTATCACGTATGTTATATGTTGGAAGGAGTGATATATATAATAGTAATGCATGATGGATAGTATAAAAGGTGTGAGCATACCAGCTTTCAAAACATCTATGAAATTGTAGCTGATGGAAAGTTGTATATTTTTTCATTCTAATTTGTATCCTTATTTAAACATTAAGGTTGGTGAAAGAACAGATGTGAATTATGATGCTAGAGTTGTTTCTTGCTTTTCATGCAGAAAATTAGTGAAAATTGAGAAATAGTATCATTTGTTCTTTCTCTACATTCCACCTTAGTAAATATTTTATCCCGGCATAAGTGAAGATAACAACAAAGTTGTTTCTTTCGATACCAGAGTTTGAGTACTAATATAAGTAAAAATATCTAATAAAGTATCAAATAGAAATACTAGTATCGAAAAAAAAAATTGATTTTAGTAAAGTATCGATACTTTTTTCCTATCCTTAATTCCATCCCATACATTGAGAATGATAGGGTATGGAATAGGCAAGCCCCATTACCAAAAATGGGGACGTTGGGATAGGGTATCATTTCCTCATATACCTCCAAGGGCTCAATTATTCTTTTAATCGTATTAAAAATACAAATCGAAATTCAAATCACGTCAAGTACCGAAATTCAAAATCCAAAAATTAAATCAAATCAAGTTATCAAAAGTTTAAATATAAATTCAAAATTCTTCGAGAATGTGAAACATAGATAAGTTGCAGAGAAGCAAAGAGAGAGCCTAAACAATGTGTATAGCTGATCATAACGTTTCCATGACAAAAAAAAAGTTTCCAAGGAGAATTTTCAGCAAAGATATGTTTCTGAGTTTTTACCCTAAAAGAATGGTAAAGAAAGATAATTCTCACATGTATGTTTCCTTATCAAGGTGTCACGTCTCCAGCTTAGCGGGTCGTAACTTCATCGAACATGTAGATCTTTGAGTTTGACAAGTAACACTTATGTTAAATTTAGTGTTTCTAACTCTTAACTGTTTCGGGGGAAGAAAAATCTAACCCCTTCCTTTGCAGCCTTAAGGTGTTGCATTTCCAAAAAATCCGTTTTAGTGAGTGCCTACGATATAATAGGAAAACACCCATGACATAAAAATAAAGTTTCTAGGTTAGTGGTTTCAGCTGTACGTTGATGATTTATTTAGGATATAACATAATTTTTTTTTAATTTGTAAATTGGAAATTAACTCATTTTCAAATATTTTTTACAAGAAATGTTGCAGTTACGAGATCAAAGTAAATGGTTAGAAATATAATTAGCTTTCTTTAAACAAATAAAGTCATTTTTAATAGGCTTACAATATTAAATTCAAAGATATTTTAGGATGGTTTGTGTTTTTGAAGCTTCAAAACTGCCATTCCCATAAGAAATTACGCAGTGTGAAGATATTTCCCACCAAGTACGCGACCCCCTTAGACTAGAGCTTAGAGCTATAAGCTCAAATAACTTTAGATGGGGTTTCTAAAGAAAACCCATTTGAGGGGTCACCATATTGAAACGTTTAGCCATATTGTAGAAATATGTGTATACATTGTTTTATATATGCTCAAAGAATGTCACTACCAAATTTTGTCAATATTTCTTCACGCATTTGACAGTTATTGCGGAACAAAATCAGGATAGACAAACGGGTGAAATGCCAAATTGGCAAGCTAAAACAAAACCTCGCTTAATTTGGTCAAATTGACATGTTGTTTAATCTATTTCGTATAGGTGATAGAAAGTGCACATTCAATACTCAATTAGTTAAAATGACATTAATAATTTTAATATGTCGCTGAAAAGGGTGTGCTTGGCAGGTGGTAGTTTGATGAGGTGACAGGGGAAGCACGCTTGCCTAGTAGACTGTGATACCGGTTTGGGATCTCTCTAGCCCTCTCTACTCCATCCTCTAGCCTAGTATAGTTAGCATACTGGGATTTGCACCCATATCGTAAGATCATCCCATAATATACTCAAACATTCTTCAATTTATATTAAATATATCCTAAAAGCTAATGTTATGATTAGTCCAACCAATCTTTTATTTGCCAAAAAGAGACCGAAAACTCATCATAGGTCAAATTCACGAAGAATTTAAAAATGTATAGGTTTTTTTTAAACGAGATTTAATACGTTGAATTCTTAACTCATTATGAAGATAATTTATTTTCAGACGGCCAAAAGGTAAGGGTGCAGCCCTTTAAATTACAGGTCATTCAACCTCAACGATAATTTTATTTAGATTTTTTTAACACTGCTTCTTACCACCCTATTGGGCTATACGCTTATGTACTAATTACGCTAATGGTTTTAGAGATTAGAGAGGTTTAATTTATAGGAAGAATACCCACATTTGAGTGGAAAATCATTTTTGAAAAACCACTCTCATTACACCCAACCGAGATTCAAACCTCGATCCCTTCATCATTGGCAGTCTAGTTTATTGCTAGAGTAGCGCCTTAGACCATGCGGTCACTGAAGCGGATAGGAGAATGTTCGTTCTGAAATTTTAAAAGCACTAATATCATCCTGATTTATGTTAAGCATTTGTTAAGCTATTATTAATAAATTTAGTCATAATTTTGAGGAAACTTAGATTTATTTTTTTTGTACATATTTACCATACTCTCAAAACTACGACATTTCTCTCACTTAAAACGTCATCGTAAATTTAACTTTCCTTAAATTATTTTTAATTGTAGGACGTAAAATATAATAATATAAGTTACGGTTTTTAATGTTGTTGCGACTTCTTAACTGATATGGGATTTCTGAACGTCCACAAGACGTTACAGCGCTTCAGTAGGCGGCCTCGTCACTAAGGTTTTTTTAATTATAAAATTGATTTTTTTACACAGTTGTCAGTAATTTTTTCACTATTAGTACGTTAAAAAGATTATTAAAAACGTATATTTTAAAATTTAGGAACTAGGTGGGTAACTCAGATGAAGAGCATCCTATTTAGTGTAGAAAAAGGATGGGAAAATCACAAAATTAAACTTAATGTGGGAAACTATTCCCACCGCAAACAGTCCGAGGCTTTAACATTGACCTCCACTTCACTGTCAAACTAGAATATTTATTGTTTTTATCTCTCTTAGTTGGTAGCGTGTCTGTCTACCGAGCTGAGGGTCCCGGGTTAGATTCCTGGCCAGACAAAAAAAAAAGTTGTTGAAATGTAGGTTTCCCCTTTCACAGTGATGAATTAAGGGTCTCAGGCAGGATGTTGTGATTGTTCTAGATTTAAATTAGTTTATATATTGTGTGCTGATATAATCACTTGGTTCATAGAGTGAACATTAAATACCTCAGATAAAAAAAAAGTTTTTAACGAGACTGACGTCTTGGCTTGTGATCACATGTACGTGTGTCTATCCGAGGTAAAAATGTTGAAAACATTACACCGCATGACTTGGAGTCGATTTCATCGGGTATCATGCGAGTTACCCGTGTTCTTAGTGACTTCGTTGACAGGTGATATTGGTGATGGGCTACCGTCTCTCTCTCTCTCTGCCGCGTGAGCTGACGAGACATCCGGATGCTGCGAGTCTTGTTGTTCCAGTTGATTCACACCTACTGTTTGAACACCAGGACTTGGCTCCAAACCGCACTTGTCAGGTGGAGGAGCACTCACTACACGACTGTATACGTATCCGACGAGTACCACTTGAAGATGTTCACTTATTGGTTGGTACTTGTCAATGTGCTGGCTATCAATGACTTGAACTATAAAATTAAATAATAAATAAATAATATTTAGCACCGCGTCTTACTACCCGTTCGGGTTATACGCTTTAAGTACTAATTACTCTAGTGGATTAGGAATTGGGAAGGGTGAATTAGAGGAAGTGAACCCGCATTTGCGTGGAGGGAGAGTGGAAAACCATTTAGGAAAAACCACCCCCAGTTCACCCGACCGAGATTCGAACCTCGATCTCCCCGTCCTCAGCAGTCGAGCTCAACACGACAAGCCCGTTAGCCAACTATGCCACCGAGGCGGGAACTATAAAAATAAATAAAGAGAACAAGTTGAATAGAAAGAATTTTAAGAAAATAATATAGAATTCTCATTGCGGGAGGATGAAGAAAAGACCATTTACTATCGATGAGTGATACGGGACCGACTAGAGATCAAATCCCAGCCTGCAAGATAAGTGTTGAGAATTCTAGCACATCAATCTCGCCTTTTGTTTTCAGTACTATGCATCATACACATCCGGGAGGTCAGCATATCCACCCTAATATAAAGGGGATGGGAAAGGTATAATTTAGATGAGGTGTACTTTCATTTACATGGATGAAAAATTTAAAAAAAGTAAAAAATACCTAAACGCATCTACTTAGGATTATATGACTTCCACATCGCTGGTAAGCCAGACAAGACGAGATTGATGCTTGTATCCTTGTGCCCCCCAATGTGGGTGGTCTCATTTCTTTACAAAGCAACCTTTAGTGAGGTCACAAAAACGAGATGTTTTCTTCAAGGTCTTACAAATATCACCTACTGAAAGGATTGTTTTTAACATATAGTGTGTGACATTATCTAATAATTATGGTGAAATTAATCCTACTTGTCCTTACCATCACTCCCTCCTTAAATTAAGCGATTATTGGCTTTGTGGTCAGAAGGAACATTAATTGTAGTAATCTGGTAAAAGGGAACCTTTTAAAAATACAAAAAAAAAAATCGTTGTCTCTATTATTAAAATTTTACTTCATTATTGGAATTATCGTATAGTTATTGATACTAGATAACAAAGGTTACACAGTTGGCAGTTTATATGACATGACGTATGGATACATGAATTTATATATATGAACAATTCTAGAATGTTCATATAAAAACTAGACTGCTTTTATTTCAACTAGGGATAATTTCATCTGACAATTTAAAGAGTTATTGGCTCTTATTTAACGTGCTCAAATGCCAAACGATGTGTTCCTACGTTGTCATTTTCACGTGAGGCTCATTTATGGCGAATTTTTGTCAATGTTTAAAAATATATATTATATTTAAATTATCCTATAAGATTTTTCATATTGTGATTCAAATATATAGATCATAAAAGTATGACAGTACTTCATAATATGGTCTGATCACAATAGCATATTATTATTATTATTATTATTATTATGTCTGGACCCACGCATCATGCATTATTTTGAAGTACTTACATTTCATCGCGGTATAGAGGCCATGTTTGTTATGGTTTCATCCGTAGATATTTATCAACTATACAACATTATCAAAGCTATCGTTGCTATTTTAAGTGACGCTTTAAGACCAACTAAACACTATTTAAAATAGAAACACATTTTTAAGATACTCGTAGGCATTTCAAATACTTCCGTCATATGATGACTAAAACACTTTGACCCTATTGGAATTTAAAACCACAAAGTCTCGAGAGCTGTGCTAGAGTTTTACAGATCTGGCGCTAAGCACACAGCCAATTAAGTAAATTAATTTTAAACTGTGGGTGTAGTAAAACTCTTTGAGAAAGGACAAGGAGCGTCCAAATATGGTTTGTTTAAGGTGAAAATGTAGAGGCCTCAAGAAAAAACGCAGTGATTTTGTCGTTTTTATTGCTAGATTTTTTTTTAGCCAAACTAAATAAAATATTGCTCCAGTGAAAACATATAAGATTAGTTTTCTTAACTTAGTGATCTTAACACTTGTTTAGTATCATTCATAAATAGCGCAATTTGAGGAAAACGTTTTAAATTAAGAGAAAAACTGTCTTTATGATTATTCCAGGACACTCTTAGCAGATATTCAACAAATGCTGAAATCACCACCTGAAGAAATCTAAACTTTATATTTTTAATAGAAAATATTGTATTAAGTTTGAAAAAAAAAATGCTGATAATAAAACTGCAAAAACACTTAAATTTTCTCGTACTCCTTAAGAGTAGGTCAGTAATAGCTTACCGAAGTTGATTTTAAGCTACTTTTTTGGGCGAATCTCAAAATACGTAGAGACAAGGCTGTTCCTCTGTCATTAAAGCCACATCATCAAAGTTACAGACTGGTTTTGGCACGAATGTTTGTGGGAGCCAATTCCATAGCTGGACACGTGGGTGAAAGTGTCTGGTTTTGTCTGTCACAGAGAGGTCGATTTTATAATCTTGGCTGGGTCTTCTAAAAAGGTTTTCTAATCTCTCCCAACGAAAATTCCTTCATATTTCCGTTAAACTATACCTTCAGGCCATACTCCTTTAATGCAAACAAGGCCGTAGCCAGCCAATAATTGGGGGGGG
>CABFOV010001509.1:56613-104667 GCA_902141375.1 Timema poppense
GGGGGGGGGGGGGGGGAGGGGAGGGACGACGACACATCCCCAAATCACCTGAGGCTGGAAAAAATTCTAAATGATAAACAGTTCTAGAAGCGTTTTCTTTGCGAGAGGATGTAAACTAATGTAATTCCAAAGCCGTTTTTTGATAGGTCTTGCCGTTTAGCCACAAGAGGCCTCCAAAGAAAGGTCCGCATCGACTTTAAAGTTGCTCCGCCATTTTGAATTATTTTTGAGGGGAGAGGGCAAAAATTAAAATGTTTAACTTTTTGGAATTTTCTTATCGGTTACAGGCTAGAAGCTACACGTTTGCCAAATTTCAAGTTTCTAGCTTATCTGGAAGTGGGTGGACATTAATGTCAGTGAGTGAGTGAGCCATGTGGTTTTATAGTATAATAATAATAATAATAATGATAGCCCAGCGAGTAAAACATGGTACTAAACATATATATATATGTATAAATATATAAATTAGTTGGTTCATTAAAAAAACTTAAATACTCCAAATTATACCCCAAATTATTATACTCCTTGACCTATTTATTTATATACATATATAACTTGATATATATAGTAATTTGTGGTATTTAAAGTGCTGTTTTATGAAACAATTAATTTTTTTAGAGTATGACTTACAAATTTAATTTATTCCAGACTAGACAGAAAACCCAATTTCTTGTAAAACGGAAATATTTAATTTAATCAATGACACATTTTCCAGTCAAGACGAAAATCAGATCCTTAATTTTTATCTCAGTAGACAGATGCACTACCTATTAGACTAAGTAAGGGTGATGGGTGTAAAAAAAAAATCATAAAACCTAGTCTAGTCGTTTTAAGTGTCTAAAAAATTTTAAATATGAATGTACTGTATTTTAAAGATAAATACATTCGTAAATTCACCACAATTTGGCCAACGGAGTCTAGTAACTGGTATTATGTTTGGATTTGAATATTTAACACACATTTTTTTTATTATCATCCCGTTTTACTACCAGTTCAGTATATTCGCTTTTGTACTAATTACACTAGTGAGTTAGGGATTAAGAAGGTTGAATTTAGAACAAGTGTACCCGAATTTGAATGGAGGGAGAGTGGAAAACAATTTAGGAAAAAACTATTTGTACGCACATCCGGGATTCGAACCCCAATCTATTTGTCATCAGCCATCTAGTCTATTGAAAAAATGACGTCTCAGATCATGCGACAACTGAAGAAATTCACAAATTACTAATAGCGTAAGGGCAAATCCCATCCAACAATAAGCTTGTAAGGATATAAAAAAAATGTTTTTAATCACAGAGTGAAAACAATCTCCAATGTACTTGGGTGGTATATGAACCCAAGGCCGTAGCAAGCCAATAATTTCGGAGGGGGGGAGGGTTGTTTGGTGTGCACATTCCCCAATTTCCGGAGGCTAGAAAAAATTATAGGTATTAAACAGTTTTAGAAGCTATTTTAAGTGTTTTTTTATGACAACGTAAGCCCTTAACTGCCGGAGGCTAGAGAAAATTATAAATATTTAAAACACCTCTAGAATCAATTTGAAGTGTTTTTTTTATGGCAACACAGCCCCCTAATTTGTACTTGTATCTTAATTTTGGTATTGTTTGAACCATAAATAAAGCCATATATATTTTGTGATCAAATTTTTGGAGGGGGGTTTGAACCCTCAAAATCCTCCTTGACTACAGCCTTGTAAAAACCCCAACATTCCACCTTCTTACCACTACATCTGGCTGTAGCCTTGTGTGATGTGAGTCTCTCTCTCTCTCTTCATATCACTCAGCCATCAGTCATCATTAGACCACACTTAGTCAACTTAACTATTTTATTTTAGAAAAGCGAACATAGTAGGTTCTTATATGTCATAGAAAACACTCCTCAGTTAGGCCTACCCATTTCCAACCAAAGTGTTCAATATACTAACAAAAAATTAAAAATTTTCAAAAGCTCCTGATCAGTAAACTACCCTTAAAAGTATTTCCCTAAAATAAGTTTATACTGCTATGTGTTATGTCAAACACATCTACAGATCCATTTTATACAAAATTGTTAGAGACAATTTTAAAACCTTTCAAATTTAAAATAAACTCTCGTTAATAATTTACTCTTAATTCAAGGGTTGGAATCAAAATATACTGTAAGTCCCATCTAGGGTACAGGGGAGAATTTGGGAGCACATAAAACTTAAAAATTCGTCATAATAACGAGGTAGTAAAGGTTCGCAAATTCAATACTTTCTCCATTCCAGAAAGGGAGAAGTCTAACTTTTCCGTTAATTTGAAATAGATGCTTAATTATAAAGAGGTACAGTCTGATTTTTATAAAAAAAAACATTATTTGATAACTGTAAACTCATGTTGCCCCAATGGTGGGAAAAATGTCACAGTTGTATTTACATTAATAATGTAAAGATAAAGTATACATTAATCCATGAGTAGGCCTAAATATTATAAGCTTTTGATAACTTTTTATATATACTTTATAATTAATAAATCAAATAAGATATATTTATAGAATGCCAAATTGAGTAACTTTCAATCAATGTTTGTGGTTAAAAGTAGGATTCTTATAAAAATTAGGGTGTATGTAACCATAAAATGGTTTAAAACCACTGATATACGTGGATAAAAGAGGTGGAATAAACTATCTAGGTGTTTTTTCCCCGAATGATCAAAGCTAAGACAAAACACACTATAGAAATGTTAGTCAAGGTGACGGTAAATGTTACTACTGTACTTTAAGCTGTGACGACGGACGCCCACTAAGCACACAACAAGTTCATCAATATTCATGTACGGGGTGATATGAGGGGAAGGGGGGGGGGAGGGACTGGGTAACGTCAACAACTCTGTCATTCATATTTACACGTTTGAACCTTTCTATGCAAGAAGACCAACAGATTCGGTTTCACGTTCGTAATGACGGGTAAATCACACGAGGATTTCTCATTCATGTCATCGAACTTACTCTCCATTTCCTAGAAATAACCTCGATACAAAAACCCACATTGGTGGCCGCATGGTCTGAGACGCTATGGTCACAGTAGACTAGACTGCTGATGACGGAGAGATAGAGGTTCGAATCTCGGTTGGATGTACTGAGTTTTTTCAAAATAATTTTCCACTATCTATCCACGCAAATGTGCGTACACTTTTGCTAAATATAACCTTCTAATCTAAAAACTATAAGTGTTATTAGTAGGGCCTACATGAACGTATAACTCGAATGGGTAGTAAGACGGAGTGCTAAAAACAACTTGGTATAACCAGCTTATATTTATTCTTATAATTACAAAGTGAGGGACCTTTTAAAAATAATCAGTCATCAATCAATTATTCTTATAAAAATGTGTTTATAAAAACAAACATACGCCCTTAGTTATTATGTAAAACATTATCAATATACCCTATTAGAACCAAAATATTAAGGCCAGTTCTCGTAAATACTATAACTTTTGATAATCGGTCATCGGTAAATTACCCTTAATTTTAGCGATGGTCAAAATTACCATTTAGCCTCAAGTTTAAACAAAATTCATTAACTGTCACGGATTTAGCCCGAGGAACAGACAGACTGAATCCTAAAATCAACTTTTTTTTAATTCAGAGGCACATAAAACGTCAATATCCCTCATAATCTCGAGATAGAGAAGTTTCATAACTACCCTTCTTTATATCTTTGATAAAATATAAATATATTTTGTATTTAAACTTCAAAAAACAATCCTTCCTCATTGAATCAATTTAAAATTTAATTGGAATGCTACACGATTTTCAGAGGGGGTTGACGTTATGTTGTTGTTTTTAGCATCGCTTCTTGCTACCCGTTTAGGTTATGCGCATGTGTACCTATGAAACTAATGTGTTAGGGATGATTAAGGTTGAATTTAGGATATGTGTACACGCATTTGCATAGATAGAGAGTGTAAAACAGTTTGGGTAAAACCATCCTCAATAGGCCCGACCGGGATTTAAACCCCGATTTCCCCATCATCGGAAGTCTAGTCTATTGTGAGAGTGACGCCTTAGAACATGCGGCCACCGAAGCTGGTGGTAATTATTGGAATCTTGGTCTATTCATGTTGGTGCCTGAGTTAATATTGTATTTATTTTAGATCTCTTCTTTAGACTCGGATATACGTTATATTGTAAATCCTGTGTAAATATTATCATGTAGACTATTTAAAAAGTTTACATTAAATAGCGATTTTTAAAAAACACTGGGGCCAGTCTGATGGTTAGACTTAATAGGTATTACTCTTCAATTGCAGTGCTTTACTAAATACAAGACGACCCCTACCTAAACTCGAATGAAATGGGAGAGTTTAACATGCGAAACTGCTCCATTCCATTCAAGTTAAGGTACTAAGTCTTGACTACGAAATTGGCTCTATGGTTAATGATTTTGTTTTAAATACATTTTGGACTGGAAGTTACAGATAACTCACTATTCACACCAATACGATACTGAAAAAAAAAGTCAACAAAACTATAGTTTTAATTTTAATCATAAATCAATTACTGTAGTTTTTATTTATATTTTTAAGCAGACATAATATTTAAAATACAATTAACAATAGTAATATTTATAGAGTTAAAATCAAAAATCAATTAAATAGAAAATTATGTTTTTAATTAATTTTATCAACTGAATGATTTATTTTTAATTCACAGCTTATTCCATTTCCTTTATAAAACTTCACAGAAATGAACCATATATATATATTCATTTTGGGATGATCACTAACAACGTAACCAATTCCTCTTGGAAAATAAAAAATAAAAATTCATCTTGAAAATGGAATGGTTTTTAAAATTTGGGACGTTATATGGAACATTTACGGAAACTGTAAAGTGTACCAATAACAAAAACTCTCCATTAAAATTTAGGGTTCGTGGTCACCCTAAATATCTTATTCCTTAAAGGAAGAGGAATTGTGAAGTTTTCCTCTGAAATCAATATAGAATTTTGTGAATTGCCTTAAAGGTTAGTGAGACGTAGACTAATTCACAAAAATAAATCAATTTTCAATATCTCGAGCCTTTAGTGACCAAAGTGAAGATAATGAGTTTGAATCATTTTGCTTTTGAGGTTATCGTGTCACGCAAAAACCATATCATCCACTTCGTTCCACTTCACTGTAAATGATTGTTGTTTTGTCCACCAGTTGACGTATTCGTGTCACATCTTCAGCGGCCGTAAACCCTGCCACTAAGGCCTCCATTCCAAGCAATTAAAATCTGCCATGATCCTCGTTAAAANAACCCCGCCATTGCACAGAGCGAATAAAATGTTTTTCTTGGCTATGGAGAGAATACAAACCTTACGGCCATGATGTACACGGGGCAGCCGCTCTCACTTACATCGTTTTTGAAAAAATGATATGGAGAAAAAAGACATGGCACGCAGACCTATAATGACACTCTAGCTCCCATTAATGTCTCCTTCTAGACACACGGTATAATTTACATAAAAAGAACCTTTTAGAAAAAATAATTGTTTGCTCTCAAAAGTTATATAATTTTACTCTTAATATAAGTTATTGAGCTATTAATATAAGGAACACATTTAGATTGTTATTCGCAATTGAAATTTGATAGATATAACCATCTTTTGGTCAATTAGTGTATATATATATATATATATAATTATTATTATTATTATTATTATTATTATTATTATTATTAGCACCGCGTCTTACTACCCGTTCGGGTTATACGCACTTACGCTAAAGTGCAATGGTAGGGTGATTGTGAGATGAAATGGAGGACCTACAGTTTAACGTGGAATCCGAACCACGGTGGAGGCCTGGCATTCCCCACATTCACAAGATGTCTTGTCAGAGGTGAAGGAAGGGTTTGGTAATCAGATAAATCTGTGCCGGGATCGAGGATTGAACCCCGGCCGCCAGCATAGTATAAATTGTTGAAGTGGAAAATATATTTGTTAAAGAAGAGTCCCATTTTTTTATTATTATTATTTAGCACCGCGTATTATTACCCGTTCGGGTTATACGCTTTAAGTACTAACTACGCTAATGTATTAGGAATGATAAATTAGATGAAGTGAACCCGCATTTGCGTGGAGGGGGAGTGGAAAACCATTTAGGAAAAACCACCCCTAGTTCACCCGCCCGAGATTCGAACCTCGGTCTCCGCGGTTGAGCTCAACACGACTAGCGCGTTAGCCAACTTCGCCACCGAGGAGGGTAAGAGTCCAAATTGATGAGTTATTAAGTCACTTAATAAATATTTGACAAACAAGCATATACAAACTATGAAAAATCTTTGTTAAGTTCTGCAGGTACAATGGTTCAGTTTGTTATGATTGCCATATAAATTCAAAGATAAGAGAAGCGATGTTACTATTAAGTTAAAATTTATTATTAAGTGCGTTATAAAGGAAGTGTTAAAAGTTTGGCAAAGAAAAAATTGTAGGTTAAGGGCTATAAATTTAAATGTGTTGTTTATATTAATAGTTTATATATTTTTCATTATTACAATAATAATGAATATTACCATAAATATATTGTAACTGTTATTCTCTATGTAGTAATAATATCTTTAGCCTGCTTCAATGGCCGAATGGTCTAAGGCGCATTCTCGTGTTAGACTGGCCTGCTGGTGACGGGTAGATCAGGGTTCGAATCCCGATTGGATGTGCTGAGGTTGGTGTGGTTTTTCCTATACGGTTTCGCGACGCAGTGAGAAATTCTTGCATCTTGTTGGAATTTACACTCGTCCTCCTGAGTTATGATCAGGTTCACCATCCATTCTGCCAATCTTACCTGTTATGTTATATTGAGATGTGTCCATTTTGCATGGCGTAGTACAATTACCGGTTGCAATTACATGTTCTGTTCCTGAACTACTAGCCCATGAGGAACGGTCAATGGAGAGGAAAAATAAAAAAAAATCACCTCAAAAACACGGATGACATGCAAAGTGGGTTGTTTCACGGTGCATGATGTGTGGTCTACGACTCAATTTTTTTTTATTGTTATTGTTTCTCTGCGATCATTTCATGCGAATCATAACATCTCATGGGTGTGATTTTTTTCCCCCCACCCTTTTGTGTTAAAACAAAATGTTTACCCCGGTGTTTTTGACATTGTCTACCGGACCTTTATAAGGGGACAAGACAAAAATTGAGTTAGTTTTGAAGCCAAGATAATTATAAGCGAGTTGTAAACGTTTTCTTTTATCATTTTCCACTAAGTGGTAGCTTTACAAGACAACTCTTTCCGACGTGTTGAATTGCAAGATCATATTTTGGCGTTGTTTCTAGCCGACCGTGAAAAAACTTGACGTGGATTGACATGAAATATTTGTTTTCGTATGGCGAATAAAAAACAAAAAAATATATTACATGTGGCTCTGTTGATATATTCATAAATAAATTTAATTTTCTTTGAGTGAGCTATGGTTTTCTTTAGTAACATGTTAAAAAAGTAAACATTCAGAGCAATACTAGTTTGGTAAGTAAACTACGTAGATATTTATTTCCTCAGAATGATTATCATTTATAAAAAAATGAGCTGGCCACACCTGAAGAGCAAAGCTTTTAAAAAAAAATACAAAGCACTCGTCAAGATTGAAAGAGTATACCAAAAGAGGCAACGTGCAAGGAAACCAGAGAATTGTAGGAGATTTGTAGCTATTAGAAAAATGTAGAAGAATGTTTTAATTCGTCAAGTAAAGATGGTTAATTTAGGTGTCCAAGTGAGATAAAACTCTCTGACACTTTATATTCAAAAACTGTTTTTAATGTTCGTTTGGTTTTGAAATGTGCATCCAGAAAATAATTAACTAAAACAAATGAAGTATCTTGATTAATTTAATTTATTTAGAGTCCTTATCAGTTATTATTTGTGCGTTGGTCAGGGAAATTTGCAATTTTATGTAAGGAGAATTTATTGATTTTTCTCCTCACGTTTTGTTGTCACCCTGATACAAGGCCACCAGTTGTGTTTTCGCTCATGACGTAGATGTGAGGGAAGCACGTAATATATCATAATAACTACATACATCCTTAATTATTACCGGTAGTTTGACGTGTTTTTGTGTGTGTGTGTGTGTGTCACCATTCCTATAAATATTTAGACTACTGTGTTCGCTGTATTATTCAGTGATATTAAAATCTGCATACATTGGAAAATCTCAGTTTTACAAGTGGATTCAACTCAGCTCTGCCAGTAGGACAAGGCAAATTATAAGGGATTTTTCTTAAAATTTAGCCTCATATTATTGTTCTTGAATTAATTAACTATAATGTTTAATTAAATATATTTATTTATCGTTTCATTAAATTGTACACTCCATTACAGTTAAATCTTACCGTATTATCTCAATGGTCTTCACTATGGTGTTATCAAACGCTTCATTATATTAGAAACTTGTAAGGTTAGTTTGCTACTTTTCAGATAAATCGAAGTGTGCGTTTAATACTAAGGTTAACAATAACCTATTTTAAGGGATAAGAAAGGGAAGGCTAATTTTAATTAAAGCTTACCTGCATTTACGTGAGAAAGGGATGGAAAAATCACAGCAAGACGCTACATGGGATGGGAGGGAAGGGATTAACCCTCCGTGCACCCAGCCGAGATTTGAACCTCGGCCATTCAATATGTGATGAGAAAGATGCCTCAGCTTACGTGTGCACCAGTATGTGTAGGGAGGAAAGAAGGGTATACAGATCAAATTTAAATCGTTTAGTAAATTATTCAATTACTGGTTGAATAATATACTTAAATGTACCTGGCTTAAAAAAATGTCTTAACGGAAGTCCTTTCACGATCTCCATCACACTTATTCTTTTTCCCATGGAAATAGAAGGGAGACAAATGACGTGGGAGTGTAACACGATCGATCACTAGAGGGTTTAATTAACGTACCGCGGACTGGATGCGTGCACGCAATCTGACCAATAGGGTAGGAGGTGGGGGAATGTTGTGTAATTCTCGCTACTTTGCCATCACATTCATTTTTTTTAGAGGGAGCGAAGGGAGAGAGTCTCGCGTTACACATTAACCTATATTAATCTATGACTTAAAGATATATTAACGACCACGCGTGTTCCTTGAGAGAGAGAGAGAGAGTGCGTAATAGAAACGATTAACGCACTGTGCATCCCCCTCACACCCCTACCTATAAATAGTCCCCGTCATTATCCATATGTCGCAGTTATTGATTAAACTCTTCTCGCTTTTCTTTAATTTGTTTGTGACTGATGGACAGACTCAAGATGCTGGTACTCATTGGGAAATAGCTACTCCAAATATCCCCTCCGAGAGAACTGCAAGTCTTATGGTAAAACAAAAATTATATTTGTTTCTGTCGCCAAATATCCTCGCTTTCATTTATGTCGGAAGGTGGTGTGATGGAATAAAAAGGAGCTAATGGCAACATCGACGAGACAGCGTTGCGAATCTCATCAAACATTTAAGGGAATAATAACAAAGTGAAAGCAATATAATGACAACGCTGTTTCCGCAATAGTAGACATGAAATTTCCCTCATAGGTGACATACAGTGTAGTCGCTTTGAGCAGTGGCCTGTAACTTTTAATGTAATCCAACCATAAATTCTGCATTGTCGTTAGTAAAAGGAATATCAAATAGGTTGAAAGCACTATGATTGCATGTTTCTTTTAAAAATAAAAATAATCGTCTAACTAATTTATTTTGAAACACTGACAGCTTAAATCTGACATGAGTCAAACTCCCAGTGGTGGTTACATGGATAAAAACGTCTGTCCCGTTTTGTCTGGCTCGCTGGCTGAGGAAACGGTGTTTGAACCCAGAACGGGTTAAACTGTTTAACAGAGGCCTACTTCCACGCAAACTATGCTACATTTCACTTAAAATGCTACCTACTTCCTACTTACCTCCTAAGTGTAAATATGTGGATAGTTAGATGGGTAGTAAGGCGCTTTTCATGGTGCCTTGCGAAGACATAGTTTCATTTGATACTTTAATTAATTCCATATAGTTAAAATTAAGAGCAAGGATGATTTAACGCAAACATGTTTTTTTTAGTGTTTATAATTTTTTTATAGTCCACCATTAGGACTATTTGATCTATTAAATAGTAATAAAAACAAATTTTTAGAATTGTAGGGATTAAAATATTTTAAAATTATACATTTTAGAGGTATCAAAACAAGACAAAATATTTACCGGACTCAAAAGGGAAAAGGGTATTGGAAAAGGTGTTTACGAGAATACCCTCATGTTGGAGTTTTTATTTTTTCCAAGAACTGTATTTTGAAGAATATATTCCCTTGGTTGAGAGAGAGCACCTGGGATAGCAGATTGGAGTCAAGAATACCAACTATGCAAATATTTACTTTCTCGCTATCTTACAGGTAGAGAACGTATTGTGGTCGTCAAAAAAATCAAACTCGAGATTTTGATGTACTGTAGCCTACCTCCAACTAGAACCTAAATTATTTTAACGATCAGGTTAAAATTTGGTATCTAGGGTTTTCATAGGATTTCCAGAGAAGTTTTTGGAATTGGATATTTAACCCTAAAATTAAGGGTAGTTTACTGAAAGGCAAAAAGATAAAAAGACGACTTTATCAAAATCGGCTCCAACAATTTTGATTAAATTTCATTTCTAAACATTTCTAAATATTCTAAACAAAATATATACTTTCCATATTTCGGAAAAATGACTTTAAGGGCTCCGGTCTGATGCGAAAATTCTATTTTTTTTTCATATCTCCTAAGCTATTTGAGATATGAAATTACTTATCATTACAAATATGTAGATATATTTATAATAAAAATATTTTATTTGAAGCATAATTTTACAAAACGAATAACTTTGAAACCACATGAAAATATATGTATTTTTTAACTTTTCTAACACAAAAGTAAAAGTATCATGACCTTAAAAAAATCTAACCTGAAATGTAATGTTGATTAATGTCACCGTCTCATGACCTCCTGAACATTAAAAGTGGTCCTTGCAATTCCGTTTGTCTGTTTAGACTTGAAATAAGAGTGGTCTAATATAGGGCGAAGAGAGAAAAAAAATTGATTTTATCAAAATCGGCTCTAACGATTTTGATTAAAATTCGTATCTAGGCGTTTATTATGATATAAACAAATTGGCTATTTTCCTTTTCCCGTAAAAATGACTTTTATGATACTTTACAGAAGCTGAAATATCCGTATCTCTGCAACTATTTGAGATACTAAATAACTTGTCATTGCAAAATTGTAGTATTATTAAAAATAAAAAAACTTTTATATGAAATATGTTTTTATAAAACCAGCATTTTCTGAGATATTGACAAATATATTAATACAATTTTGTGAGCTTTAGTTGTAAAGAGATAATACTTAAGTTTTAACGCAATAATTCTTCAATGCCATAGAATAATTAAATATAATTAAGTCTCTCGAAAAGTTTGTTAATTTTTCTTAAACCCCTTAGGTGAAATGTTTGTAGGCCTACAACAATGATCTATCTCAATTTTGGACTCAATAGTCAATATTTACATTTTTTACTGGTCAAAATTTACAAATGAGGAATTTAATAGCAATGCGATGACCTGAAGATGTGCAAAACCTAATAAAATGTTAAAATTTTAACCAGAAGCCAAAATTTTAATACGAGGTGTTGACCTTTATGGACCTAAAATCGATTTTCTTATTGGTCCGAACGTACAAATGAGGACCATAATTTTTTTTTAATAAAATCATAACATTTAAAACCGGGACTAAAAAAATAATTTACGTAAGTATAGTGCAATTTATTCTTGGGTTTTCTAGTGTATATTATTTCGTTTCACATATATTACAAGTTTTGAAAAAATATCTCCATTTTTAAAAAATAGAGTGAGAAAGTACGAGTGGAGTTCCGTACCATTTATTTTTTACTATAAGAGGTTTTATTAGAAGCTCAACACCTTAACCCTTTCGAAAGTGCATCTGCCTGAGTTTATTTCCATTTCTTAGTAACCCTTCAGGCAATACGCAATAATTAATAAAGTTAACGGAGCACTAGGAATGAGGAAGATATAATTATAGAGGAAATGTACCGGCATTCTCTTAGAGGGATTTTGGTAAACTATTGAAGAATTATCACCCTTTGTACACTTGACAGGAATTCGATGTATTAATGAGATGTTGGACTGTAATCTGTGACCATTCAAGAGTCAACTTAGTTTGTAAGTCGTGTGCTGATAATCACTTGGTTCATAATATTTCACGTGGAATGCGTGGTTGCATGATATAACTTATCTGTCCCAAGTGTCCTATGATTCACGGATCCTTCCTTGGACCAAAATATCGTGTATAAATAGTTGATTTAGGGGAGGGGTGTGAGGTTAAGAAGAGGAAGGGAGGGGGAGGTAACCTCGAGACTGATGAACGTTCTCACTCCAAACACGATTAATCTGAAACTTGATTAAAGCTACATTAGTAGAGGGGGGAGTGAAGCAATCGCAGTTATTACATGTCTCACGTGTTCCTATAAATGCAACACGCCATGCACTCGCAAATGGCTTGTAATTTACTTGAGATTGGACTAATAATTCCTCTTTGCCGATTCCATTTACACGATAAATAAACGGTCATAAAGGCATTATAAATCTGGTCTTGATGTATTTTATCAATTAAAAATATAACAAAGTGTGCTTGACATTTAATTAAATTATGAAACAGCAGAATATTTGAGAATTTTTACTTCCTAGGCCTACTTAATAGGCCTACAATTTTGTCGCTTGCTTTCAAGGAATGTAAAACTCATAATATACAAATCAATATTTTATAAGTGTTACCGGTTGCTCTTTGTGTGTGTGAAGCGTGACGAAAACCAACCAAGTTATCCGAAAACAAGGTGTTTAAGAAGATCTTTGGTCCAAAAAGGGACGAGGCTACTGGGGATTGTAGGAGGTTACATAATGAAGGATTATTTACTCTGTATTCAACACAATACATTGGCAGGTATAATCAAGTCTCGCAGATAACGGTGAGCTGGACATGAAACGGGAACGGGAGAATCTAGAACAGTGTTCAGAGAAACCTAATGAGAAGAGACCATGCAACGTTTAAAAGAGCTAGCCTGATATATTCATGTCTGTACGCCACCATTAGGGTGACATTTGATATAACGATTGAATTGGGTCCAAGTTTTGCTGTTCTGTATTATAATAATTAAAAAAGGATGATGTCTTGTTTTATAAATTAAAAGTTCTAGTGTTTTATAGTTATTTTTATTTTAAGTAAATAAACAGTTTTTTGCTAGATATTTCACACTTTGTAGATTTTAATAAAAGCCCGACTACTACGTTATACGCAAGATAATTCCCGACACGTGAAATTTAGAACACAGATTAAGATGTCATAGACTCTACCTACACGGCTCCTCGTCAGGAAGGAAAAGTGAAGAGATACGTACCCTGAAGGGGTATATCAGGCGACATTTCCTTCTCGAAGCTTACCAAAAGAAAATAGGTGTGGTCATCCAGGTGCGTTTCTGTTCACAAAACTGAGTTGTCTTTTTAAACAGATACGTAGGAGGATGTCGCCATACCTTGCAACTTAACAACTTAACACAAATAAATCTTACTACCCGCTCTCATTTAAAATATCGTAATTTTTAAGATAAATGTGAATAGTAAATTATTGATATGTATAATTACATTGGGAAGATCTAGACGCAGTTGGGAGGATAACATTAGAAAGGACTTGAAAGAATTGGGATGTAATGAATTGGACTGGATATAACTAGCTCAAAATGGGGATAGGTGGCGTCCTTTTTTATGTGGGTGCGTCCCAATGCTATAAAGAAAGTACCTAAAGTTGTCTCTTTCTGACCATTTATTAAATATATAGTTGCTAAGGCTGAGTATATAATATGAGTCGTAATATTCTAGTTAGCATAGTTCATCAGGTATGTATGTAGGTATGAGACACTATCAGACAGTTATTTATTGCAAACAGGGACTGGAAGTGACTAGTGTCAACCTATTCATAAATAATTATCATTTGTTTAGTAATATTATATCATCATTAAAAATTGTTATCAAACGATTGTAATAATACTTCCAGTTAATGTTTGCAGTAAATAACCTTCTGATAGCTGTCAACATTCCCACCGTAGATGATCTGTATGTAAGTTGTTGTATGCTAATATAATGTGTGTGTTTAGAAACTGCACTTTATATACCTCGGGCAAAATGAATAAAACATTGTGAGAAATCATTCGATATATTTTTAAATATCTACATTTTATTAATAGCATCGGTGTATAGGTGTACAGTCAGTCATTCAAATGTGGGTATATTTACTCTAAATTTTACCTTACTCATCTATATCACATCAATTTAAATACGTGACTATATTAGATGGGTAGTAATTAACACGCAGTTCATGAGCCCGAGGGCATTTTATTTCATTTGGGTGCATAAATAAAAATTCAAACTCAAATACTGTATGGTAAAAATAAAACTGTAGGTGGAGCAATAAATTAAAATAAGTTGTAGCATGATTTATATTTTGTAGGGAAGATAATAATTATTCTAATTTTGTTAAGTAGTCAGTCAGGCTTTGCTCAAACCATCCTTACAACTATACCACCATCTCCCCTGCCCCCCACCCCACAAAAAAAAGAATTTCAGCAGGAAAAAGGTGCGCCCAGAGACTAATTTGAATCTCGTGAAACTGTTGAACGCTTTGACGAGTATTTTTATTTAGCACCTGAGAGAGATGATCTCAAAGAAGTGATTCTCTCGTCTTCTCCTCCTTACCCTTCCAAACGCACAAAGTCCTCATTCATTTGTCACACCTGGTATAAAGGTGACGCATTTCCTCATTACTCAAATTAGTAACTAGTTCACAAATTGATGCTTTCAACAGAACCACCAAGGTGAACAGTTTTAGAAGTTTAGTTTGTTTTTTACAGTTGGCGGGCTTGTTTTTTTTATTCCTTTTATAGTAAGATGTGTAAAACCTACAACTCCTTTTTCTTACTAACTGATATATCTGACAACTAGAAAAAATTTACTAGATCTAATTTCACGCATTCATACTTAAAGTCGTGTGTTTTACAGTTGTAACTTTGGATAGGTATTATCAACACCTATAAAATAACACTAATAGTATATTAGAAAAATGTAAATGCTGACCAAATAAAATGAATTTGTAATTTATAAAATTTACTCCAAAAATTCGTTTGTTATAAAATAAAGATATTTTACAAAACAACTTAGCTTTGGACTATTTTTATGTTAATATTGACCAAAAGCATAACCATAATAAAAGGACAACCCAAATCAGTGGTTGCATGATCTAAAGCCTCGATTTCATTTTGGTTTGGGTTGTCAGTGACGGGGAGAACGAGATCGAGTCCCTGTTGAATGTACTGAGGCTATTTATTCAAAAATTGTTTTCTTCTCACCATTCAAGCAAACGCAGGTATATTTCGAGTATAATTCTACCAGACCTATAACCTACGGTCCATTCAATTAGCGTAATTAATGTATGCGTATAACTTGAATGGGTACAAGGAGCCGTAGGAAAACACAAAAACTGGGGCATCAATTTTGTCAACGTTGATAAAAACTATATTACCTCTTACCCACTTTGGTAGCCGTATGGTCTAACGCGCAACTCTCACAGACTAGACTGCTAGTGACGGGGATATTGGGGTTCAAATCTCAGTCGGGTGTACTGAAGGTGTTTTTTCCAAACTGGTTTCCCACTCTCCCTACACGCAGTTGTGGATACACTTCTTCTAAATATTATCTTCCTAATCTCTAAAACCATTAGCGCATTTAGTACATGAGCATATAACCCGAACGGGTTGTAAGACGCGGTGATAACAAATAAACCTTGACACTAAACGTGCTACGGTACCGTAACAGATAAAGATGGTTACATCAGTCTAATAAAGTTTTTAGATTACAAAACTTAATCAAGGTCTGGTAATTAATTAATACAAGAAGAACCTAAAAATATATAAGCGAGAACATAAAACTGTTATCAATGTCCTTTAAAGTTCAATAGTAACACCTGCACAGCAAAAAAAAAGGTAAATAAATAGATACTAAAAAAAATAGGTGACCACACATAAGTTTAGGGTAAGATATGTGCGATTTCCGTGCTCTGGAACCTTTGAGGGTGTTCAGGAAACCTCTGGCTGCAATTTATCTCGGGCGTTAGGAGGTCACGATGGATGACCCTTGACTCGCTAATGCTGCTCCGAGAACCGTCACGAAAACGCTCACTCTTTTTAACCAAGAGTTTTCGACACATCAAACACACTACCAGATAAAAAAAAAGTGAAAGAATAAAAAATAAATGTTCGGGCGATGGGGAAAAAAAAATGTTTCGTAGTTTCCGGCTTTGGTCATAAATTTCGACTAATTCTTCACGTCTGTCCACCTCCCCTACTTTGTCCCAGGTGTGAGAGTGATGGAGTTCCCATAGTGCACCGCGTGCCGGTCACAAAATGTTGACAAGAAAACAAGTTTTGATTCGTAACTGGTGAATATCTTCATGTGTTCTTTGTTTTGAATGTTACTTCAGCTTTTTTGTTTTGTTTTGATTATTGTTTTTTAGTGCTGTTTAACATGAAAGAGGGATTCATTAGCACTAGAGAAAGCACTTAGAGTGAGCTTCAAAACAACCAACCTGCTTTCGCACCATCGTCAGAAACACGACGCGTCAACGGTATTGACCATGGATGAGGTTTCCACCTATTATTATTATTATTATTATTTGTCACATTTTTAAACCAACAGATTATATCAACACACTGAAAACGCTTAAACCTCGAAGAAGACTAATGATCTTATTTTACTTAGAGGGTTTTGTGTGTACGTGTGTGTGTGTGATCTATTATAGTAGTTTGAACTTTGTAGTTATTTTTTATAAGAACCAAAACTTCAATTTAAAATTGTTTGATTTAAATACAGCCAATAATAATATGTTAGCCATTAAATTTAACATTATAATAGTAAAGGAATAAAAGAGGGGTAGAAGTTTCATAGATTTAATTAAAAGAAATACAAAATTAAATGTGTCATAAAATATTCTTTTAACCAAATGACTAAATGTTTTAAAATACTAAAATTGTAATTTTTAAAAAAGGGCCTTTGTGAGTTTAAGTAATCTCTCTTCATTGTTGTTTGTTTTAAGTATAAACAGAAAGTCACTCATACTTAAGAACTGATCATATATCCCCAGTCTTAGTATTTTGGTCAGTTATGAAAATTAATATGGTGAATTATTAGCTTACTACACTGGATATCATCGCTGAGGCAAATGCATGGTTAGTATTTGGAAACAGCGTTGTAATTTTCTCGTTTTAGTGTGGTCAATCTCCCTCAAATATAAGACAAGTTTCGTAATACTGCTGGTTAGACAAGGTTGCCAGTATCTCCTACTTATCCCAGCACAATAACTTCAGACATAACTGAAAGCGAGGAGATTTGGCAACAGTTAACTGAGAGAGAGCGCAAATAAAGCTTTTCTTCTTATTACCTGCAGTTCCTTCAGCAATGATATTGGGTAAAGTGAATTGTTGCAGCGATGGCTGCAGATTATTTCACTAAAATATATTCTAAACATTTTATTGGGAAAAGATCTATATAATAATACCTCACTCTACTTTTTAGTAAAAAAAATTACTATTCACAGACTATCAACTTTACTACATGAATTTTTAGCTTTCGGGGTTTAAATTGGATCAAAACCTGTATTTTCCCCCTTCATGCCATCATGAGAACTTTAAAACGACACGTTTCCAAGCTCTCTATCTACTTATTGCACCAAAACACTCAAGTAAAACTTGAGTTGTTATTGCGTTTAACCACTTTTAACCAAAGAGAAATATTTTATCAACGGTTATAGCCTACAACTATACACAAATCAGGGTTTCCATGGTAATGTAAATAAAGAATATTTGTACAGATGAGTCACTGCCGGTACAGAAGGAAAATATGTAAAATTCGCTAAGGAATTAGGAGTTTTGTTTTAGACTAGTATTTTTGCAAACATCGTGGACCCCTAACCTTGAATGAATGTTAGTTTATCAAAATCGTTAAAGCCGTTTTATCGTAATTTCAAATACTGGAGATGGACTTTACCCATTTTATATAATATTGAGTAAGTTATAGTGAGAAAAAGTGATAAAGAGAAATAGATTGAAATATTGAGATGTGAGTAGTGAGTGAGTGTGATGTTGAGATAGTTAGTGATATAAAGTGATTTTGAGTGAGTGAGTGTGATGTTGAGATAGTTAGTGCTATAAAGTGATTTTGAGTGAGTGAGTGTGATGTTGAGATAGTTAGTGCTATAAAGTGATTTTGAGAGAGTGAGTGTGATGTTGAGATAGTTAGTGCTATAAAGTGATTTTGAGAGAGTGAGTGTGAGAAAGTAAATATAAAATGGTGAGTGTTATATATTGAGAGTGAGTGATTGAGTTTGAGTGAGTTATAGTGAGAAAAAGTGAGAAAGAGAAATAGAGCAAGAGATTGAGAAATTGTACGAGAAATAGTGAGTATATGAGTGGGGCATTATACAAGTGAGTGGAGCATTATATAAGTGTGTGAGTGAATATAATGTTGAGATTATTAGTGTTGGAAAGTCAGTGTGATCGAGTGATTGAGCGAGTGATAGTAAGATAAAGTGTGTGAAAAGGATATAGTTCAAAAAAGAGAGAGTGTGTGTGTATATAAGAAAGAGAGAGGGAGTGTGAGATAGAGAAAATGTGAGAGAGATAATGTTTGTGTGAGAAAGAGTGTATTGAAAGAGATTTTGTGAGAAAAAGAGTGTGTGAATAAGAGTATGTGTAAAATTGTTTTTGTGTATGAGAGAAAATGTGCGAGAAATTGTATGAAAAAGGAGAGTACGTATGTGTGTGGGAGAGAGAGAGAAAGAGACTGTGTGAGAGATGGTGTGTATAATAGAGTATGAGAAAGTGTGCGTGAGAGTGTGAGAGAGAGATTGTGAGGGAGTGGGAGAAAGATTTTGAGAATGTGCGAAGAGAGAGGGTGATAAATATTGTGAGATATAGAGTGTATGAAAGAGTGTTTAGAAGAGAGAGTGGGTGTGTTTGTTCGAGAAGATAGATGGGGTATACAAAACCTTACTTTGAAATACTATCCACTCAAAATCAATTGGCAACATTAAAAAACATAATTCAACTTATTAGTTGTTAAATATTATTTGAAAAAATAAACACTATAACATATACTTGGATCATAAGAGTGATGGGATACATAATTTTTTTTTTAAATATCATCAACATACACTCAAAATTAAGTGTTAACAAGAAAACATAGCTTAACTTCTTTGTATTGGAAAAATATTTAAAAAATCAACACCAAACCTCATTCTTAAACAATTGAATTGGCTATCTAAACACTATTCTAGACCATTTTATTAATATTTGAAATTATAATACATTTACCTATTAAAATTTATCTGAAAATCATTGTATGGTTTTTAATTTATGATGCATGCGCTAAACAAAACGTTAAAAGATATTTAGCCAAATTGACTACTTAACTTTTTAATTTGCAAACTATATTCACTATTGTTGATTTAAGTGCTAAATAATGGAAATGACATTCAAATAACTATGTTTTCTAGACCACTATCATTGATTTGTTTAGTACTTTATAAGCCTACATTTTCGCCATATTTTTTATATTTTGCTGCATCGAATAACAAAAGTAAGAGTTGAGTTTTTATTTTTAACCAAAGAGAAATATTTTATTTGCAGAATGAGTTATTATTTTTAACCAAGGAGAAATATTTTATTTACAGATATAACACCATGCTCAAATCAGGGTTTCCATGGTGCTGTAAGCAAAGAATTAAAAGCTGAAAATTCTCTAAAAAAATTGATTTTCGTTGGAAACATCTATTTTAAAATGAGAGGTTGTTTGTCATAATCTGTTTAGCCATTTATTCGTAATTTCTATAGCCATAAACGCATGGGGTAGTCTCATAATTAAACTTATCACTCCGTTTATCCATCCATTCTACACGCTAATACTGGCTCATTTCCTCTAAAGTTAACGATCAACAAGTTGTCAAACAATCCATGTGTATAAGGTGTGATGGAAGGAAACGTGAGTTAAGGTCGATAGTTAATTAGTTTTGATAGTGAAAGTGTCTTTTTGTTGTTGCAAAAACAATTAAAACGTGCTTCAGTAGATAATTATGTTTAGTTTAATTTTCCATATACAGAAAGCTCAACCGTAATTTAATATAAGGCATGAGCATGGTGTCATTTGATGGAAAAAATTTTAAATGAAAAGAAAATTTCCTGGTCAAACTCCTCAATCTCTCTGACAAATAGTAAAGATCTGTTGAGATGGCTGTGCGTATAAAAATAAAATAAACTCATCCACTTAAGAAAAATTTAATTCATTGTGTCAAAAGATTGTATCAAAAACTGCAAAAATTGAGATTTTAATGATATTTTGCGAGGTGGGGTGCATCTTAATTAGATGCACCTAAGCATAATAAGCACTGTCACACTAATACACCAATATACAAAATAGAGAGAGAAAGAATAAAATGAGAAGTTCGCCCTGTAAGGGTTCTTATATATGTGCTGATATAACCTTCCCCTCTTTCCCTGACGAGCTTACACAGTCACTTTATTATTTGCGCTTTGAAAACATTGACTTGATTTCTAATTTTACCTTTTTCTGGTTTCCTATTCTAGAAAGATACATGCGACAATGGGCTATTTTAATCTACATCCTGGAAGGAAGACTACTACAGGCCATTTTCGTGACCCAAGACAAATAGCTTAAGTTGTAGAGGATTTATATAAAAAAATACGTTTACAAAAATAAAGCTTAAGATAAAAACAACAATTTTGTGACACTGTAGTGTAAGATCATATTTTGAAATATTAAATTCACCATTATATCTTTAAGGATCTCTGAATAAAACGTAAATAAATCAACTTTGGAACAAATGGAATTGTCAGTTCATAATCCTAATATTATACCCGTAGATAAACGTGTAATCCCCTCTCCTCCGACCTTGAATCTTATCTGGCACGCATATATGCTCTTTTAGCAACATACCAAGTGTAATTAGTGGCACGTAACTAATTTAGCCTCTTAGCCAAGCTCGCTCGCGACATTCCACACCTGACTTGTGTTTGTTTATACCTCCCGATTTAACATCTTCGTTTCCCACGCTCTCCGAATGTAAACAAAATAGTTGTTGAGGTAATACACGGATTCGTTTTGTGTGCATGATTTGGCCACGCTATCAAGACTATTATTTGATATAAGAAAGTAAATAAACGTTAATGGTGTATTTGTAATTATTCAGCTCTATGGCTTAAAACATGTCCTTTCACTCTTTCTGGGTAGCTCATAAATTATTTTATTTTATTATTATTTTACTTCTATTTATGTTCTCATTCAGTGGCATTAATAGTTGCTTAGAAATTGCGATATAGCAAAATATCACTCGATACCATAAAACAATCGTTTAAGTATTGTTGATATTATTATTTAATTAAAAAATTAAGAGCATGAATAATGTTATAGTGATCATGTGCTATTGTAATTTTCAACCTCGTCAAATGCTGTCAAATGGCATTATGTTGCGTTAAGGCTCAATTACATTAAACGAGTTCCCAATCTTCTTGAAGGATAATTCACTCGTTCACAAGTTGGTGAATTGTGACTGATTTCACTTTTATAATGTATGCAGAGATAGTTAATTTTCATGAAATTATACTGATCGATTTTAAATTACAATTTATAAAATATATGTTTCAAAGTATAATATAATTTTAGAAAATATTCAGATATTGTATCACTTCATTTACTTTACAAGCTATCTTAAATAAAGTGAAGCAAATATAACCGCGATTTAACTCACTTTCCTAGTTACACTAAGTGAATTTACTAGTTATTATTATTATTATTATTATTATTATTATTATTAGCACCGCGTCTTACTACCCATTCGGGTTATACGCACTTACGCTAATGTGTAATGGTAGGGCGATTGTGAGATGAAATGGAGGACCTACAGTTTAACGTGGAATCCGAACCACGGTGGAGGCCTGGCATTCCTCAAATTTACAAGATGTCTTGTCAGAGGTGAAGGAAGGGTTTGGTAATCAGATAAATTTTTGCCGGGACCGAGGATTGAACCCCGACCGCCAGCACAGAAGTCTGACACCTTACCCCTAGACCGCCAGGTCACCAATTTTCTAGTTGCGAGTAGGCATATATTCTTCTGCGAATATCAATAAAAGTAGAATCATATTAAATTTTGACTTAGCTAGCGACTAGGGGAGTAAAGCATTTGGAGATCTTACTCTTCCGTTTAGTTACACTGACCAAATTTACTTGCTGCGAATGAATTCGTCAAGAAAGTAGCGATTATTATTCAGTAAGGTATTTGAAGCTATAAGCCCTCACAACATCCAGCCATCACTAAAGTCGTTGGTTCAAATATTTATTAGAGGAAATTTTGATTTTAACACGTAGGGAATATGGTCAAACAGTAACAGTTCCCAACTGGCGTAACAAGGGGATAATATTCACTTTAGCTTTCCCATTTTTATTTTATTGCGAGTGCTTCTCTCTCTAATTATCTTCCACAGTATTAAGTCGATGATAGCCCTAGTACTCGATGTGCCTTTAATAAACAAAATTATAAAATTGTTTTGACATTGTTTTACTACACACTCATATTAGAGATGGCACTTAGCTGATAAAAAACGTTCTCCGGGAGATGGCAGAAAAGCGGTTATGAAAACAATCAAGATGCGAATGAATCTTGAGCTTTAGTTTATTCTGAAATTAGTTCGTTTCCTCTCGCTAATGTAAAACACAAAATTGTAAATTCAATTCTTTTAAACACCTATGTCACACTCTGTATACGTAGTAGTTAATTTTCCCCACTTGACACCAAGAAAACATTTTAAAAAAAAGGTGCACTAAACAATCTCACTGACGCTCTTTATCCCGCGCTCTCTTATCGCGCAAATAATTTGTTAAAACAGTCGGAACAAAAGAGACGCGGAATGGGTGTTGTGAGGGTGAAGAGTGAGGAGGGGGGAAGGAACTCGGGACAGTCATTTGTCATCACGTGACCGGCAGTGGAGGCCGCTGATTGGTTTCCGGCCAGTCGGAAATGTTAGCGCTAGCACCAGGCGTGACCCCTCGAGATTCCGGGCTCTGCCTGGTCGAGATAAATGGCTCTCCGGGCCAGATTTGTCTTGTTCCTTACTCCGGGTAAGAGGGTGGGAAGGGGGAGGTGGGTTGACCTCGCTGACGTTTGCTAGATTCGCTCTTGATTCAAGGGTGTGTTCACGAGTAGGAGTGCACATGATAGGAAAACATGGCCCTTAATCCCAGAAAAATAAAAACAGATTTTTGCAACAACAAAAAAAACCATGTTGTTTTACTTCGCTTACGTTGTAGCATTTAGGTTAAGATATTTAGATGAAATATCAACTAATACACACATCGCCAATTAATTTATTTTATAAAATACATATTTACCCACACATATGGTGATGTGGTCTAGGGTATTAGGCTCACAACAGATTTGATTACCAGCGACAAACATATTGAGTTACAAATCTTGCCTGTGTGTTTTATAATGTGATCAGCTGATCACTGGTTTTATGACAGTCTATTCACACTAATGTGGGTACACTTATAAACTGCCATCCTCATCCAGTCCTTTGATTCAGCTGCTAATACAATACTAATTAAGGTTATTAACAGCTTTATAGATAAGTGGGTGGGATTACATGCACAATTATTAGAGAGGATTGAAGTCACTCCTACTCCAGTGCGCACACGGTAAAAGGCATCTGTTTGGTATTGTCCGTTTCACCGGTAATATGGAGGTTGGGTTCCGACTGTAGTTAAGATGTATCGATGTTGTTGATTTTTCTCCATCAGTTTGGTTCTTATACTATCTCCGCAAAAGTTTAGGTACAAAAATAGAAGATGTAAAATGGGTAAAGTATACTGGAAATTAAAATGTGATGATAAGAATACCAATTAAAGTAAACCTTAGATTTTACGGATTAATTGGGGGAAAGCCTGTCCGTAAATTCGAGGTGAAAAATTCGTAGGTGGAAAAATACAAGTTTTTTGGGGGAGAGGGGGAGGTAGTAATGAATTTTTTATTACAACGAAGAAGGTAAAATAATATTACACACATTTAAAAGAACAATGCAGTCTTTTCATTTAATTTTATTGTTCAGATTTTTAAAAATATCACGAATTTAAAAAATATTGTTGCACAGTTCTGAAACCAAATGAAACTGGTTCTGAGTGGTGTTTACTAGATGGGGAACAATGGAAGGGCGAGTCATGCCCTTCCCTTACCAAAAATACCCTGACTTTACGGACTTGTCTACCACTGTCGGTAAAATTTCAAATTACAGAATCTGTCTGTTAGATCCAAATTTTGTAAATCGAGGGTCTACTGTACATTGTTTACCTAGATTTAAACCCTAATGTCTTCGTCAAACGGCACTCGAGGGTAATGTCCTCAAACCGCTAGGCCACCGCCGCGCGTGTCTTCAAAGTGTTCGCCAGCGCGCGCGACATTCGGTCTATATCGATTGTCTACTCGCTGGGCGACACTTATTAGCGTGGGCTGTTAGTTCTAGGACCATTAGTAACGGCGCTAAATCGAGATGTTTGCTCGAGATAGCCGGGGTATCGAGCGCGGCCATCTTGATTACTTCACACGGGTGGTTGCGGGCAAGGGGGAGAAAAAATACCCCTTTCCCAAGACATTACCTTCACACACACACACACACACACACACCTTTACCTTTCCGATCCGTGGAGAGAATAATCACCCTTGATGGACTGGACTCGTGGTGGTTTTCTAATTAAGACGTTTGTTTGTGTGACCTATTCGGTAATGTATTTCGGAGGTTTCCTCCCACTCTCCCTACTCTCTTCGGTTATGTTTGAAAGGTGCACGTTGGTACAAGGTGCCCAGATCAATACTTTATGTCATCAGTATCAACAGTTGTAGGCATCTGATTAAAGTTAGCTCTTAAGGTGGAACTGTAAGGAACGCGAGAAAAGGCCAGGGTATTTTTTTTTTGCACTTTTCATTGCAAATTTTTTTTTGCCCAAAATAAATAAAATATTGCTTCAGCACAAACCTAGAGTTTAATTTTCTTCATACGGTAATATCAACAGTGTCTGAATATCTGACTCATGAGCATAGCTGCGTTAGATGACGAACTTTTTAAATAAAGAGAAAAATTTTCATTAAATTCCAGGTCGCCTTGACAGATATTCAAGACCTCAATGAGCCTGATTTTGGCCTGGGAGGAAGGGCAAGGGTTGAACATGGTCAGTTGCTCTACCTTCACAGTACAGTTTCCCTTGCTCTTTCCAATGTAATACTGGACTATTTATTATCATACATACTACCCATTACATACCTAATCACGCCGTTCCCTTACGGGGTAGGTAAGAAACTTTGCATATGGCTCAAACAACAACAACAACTTAGTACTTAATACATCCTCACTCACTTTCTCCAAACCTATCCTTGCATACTCCCTTCGCTTCAACAACATCCATACACCGAGTCATACATGCTCTTTTATTCTTAAAATTCTTAGAGTTTCTTCTTTTCACACATGCGTTTCCCACTATTAGCCCCATCTTATATGGTTTACCCATTCCTTTTGACCCACACACTCTACCTTCACATAATTGCTTCATCACTCAATACACACATATCCTTTCAACATGGCCAAACCACCTTTAAGACGCTTCTTTCACATTGACCAATTGGATTTCCTTTCAAACCACACATCTTCGGCACCCATTCGTTACCGACTTTGTCTAGACGAGTTGTTTGTTACACATAGGCCTATAATTTCTTAGATATCTCATTTCAACCGCATTAACCTTTCTCTTGTGTTTCTCCTGACACACTCACTCTTCCTACCCATAAGTCAACGTTGGCGTTAATAAACTCTTGTATATTGCCATATTTGCCTCTTTCAATAGTACTTCATTCCTTGCAGTACATTCATCCAACTACTCTTCGAGATAAATTCACCAATCTGTCGATGTCACCATCTATAATTTCACTCCTAATTTGAGTAGTGGATAACGAGCCGTGTTAGGTACTAAAAAAAATTCAGCACGTTTTACCCTAATATTTTAGAGACGAATAAGTTTGAATTTATAAGAGGTATATCCTAATTTACGTGGATAAGAGTGAAAAATACAGCTAGGAAATACCACACTCTATACATCCGACTGAGATTCGTACCCCAGTTTCCCAAAAATCCAAATCTATTGCGAGAATTTTCTTAGGCCATTCGAACATCTAAAAGGGCTGAAAAAATAAAAGCCGAGATGTCTTCTTCGTCTGATACAAATCTGTTGTGTGTGCTACCAGTTCGGGATATAGGTAACTTACACTAACAAATATATGAACACAAAATAAGGATGGTTAATTTTAGAGGAATTAAAAAACATTCAGCTTGTGAAAGAATGTAAAAACCATTAACTAAACAATAAATGAAGAAAATATCACTGGAGCACAAAGACTAAAACAGTAAAGGTCAAGAGTCAGGAGAGAAAATTACTACACAAACTTTGGTGGTCTGTAGTGACGAACCCAGATATTTGTTTTGGAGGAGGAATTCAATTAAGACTGTAGCTAGAACGAAATTTAAAGGGGGAGCGTGGGCTTGGGGGAAGAGCCGCACAGCCCCTTGACTATTGGAGGACAAGAACATTTATTAATATTAAATAACCCACCTTGAAGGCGTAGTTGGCTAACGCACTAGTTTCGTGTTGAGCTTGACTAACGAGGACGGGGAGATCTAGGTTCGAATCTCGGTCGGTTGAACTGGGTGTGGTTTTTCAAAAATGGTTTTGCCCTCTCCCTCCACGCAAATGCAGGTTCACTTTCTCTAAATTAAACTTTACTAAATCATAATCCGTTAGCGTAATTAATACTTAAGCGTATAACCTGAACGGGTAGTATGACGCAGTGCTAAACAAACAAAAAAAATATTAAATACCGTCAGAAGATATTTTATGTGGTTATATAGTGAATAAGGGGTGACCTGGTGGTCGAGGGGTAAGGTGTCAGACTTCTGTGCTGGGGGTCCGGGGTACAAACCTCGGTCCCGGCACAGATTTATCTGATTACCAAACCCTTCCTTCACCTCTGATAAGACATCTTGTGAATGTGGGGAATGCCAGGCCTCCACCGTGGTTCGGATTCCATGCTAAACTTAAGGTCCTCCATTTCATCTCACAATCACTCTACCATTACACATTAGCGCAAGTGCGTATAACCCGAACGGGTAGTAAGACGCGGTGCTAATAATAATAATAATAATAATATAGTGAATAAGAGCAGCTATTTAAACAATGTATTGAAACTATTACTTGTGGGGCTTTTTCATTTGGTAATTTTTGTGTGTAGCTGTAAGCCTTATAGATATTAGGATTAAGGTGAGAGTGTAAGGAACACTAGAAAAGTTCAGTGTTTTTGCAGTTTATATAGAAAAACATTTTCCTGGCCAAAATAAATAAAAAATTCTTTAAAGGGTGTCTTAGAATTGAATGACAATTTTTTTATCTTAATTTAAAAAGTTTCTCATCTAATGCTGCTAAGCTTCTGACATATTGGACTATTGTTGACATCGCCGTATGAAGAAAATTAAATTCTATATTTGTACGGAAGCAATATTCTATTTATTTTGATCAAAAATTATTTTTATATAAAAACTGCTAAAACATTTACCTTTTCTGGCGTGTCCTACAGTCCCACCTTAAATTACAATAATGGTTTTATTAACAACATTGGGTTACCCATTACATTATTCAAAAGAAACACCGGGGTTTAAAGAAACAAATCTCAATAAATAGGTCATTCGGCATTTAAACTCGAGTTTTATTTAACATCAATTCAATTTGCAAACCAACTGTTATCTATTAATAGTATAGTACAGTGTGGTCAAACTGGCGGCCCGCGGACCAGCTGTAGCCCTCGCTCACTGAAAATATAGCCCTCACAATATCCTGGAGGAAAATTCAAGGGAACTGCTAATTGGCAAATGTTAAATAGCCAATGATTCAAATAAAAAAATATATTTAAAAGGGACATGATTGCATTTTACTTAATATAAAATTATTTGATTAGTAAAAATATGTAGATATATATATATTTATAGTACTAGGTTGATTTGTGAAAGTGTGTGTGTGCATATTTAGTAATACATTTTTGGGAGATAAGGACGTTGCATACCTGTGACGTCATGGTAGGTCAAGGTAGGATTCCACATGTTAATATATTTACGTTTTATTCAGCAATTTTTACAGATTTATCGTTGAAACAAAACCCATACATTCTTAAATAAATAAAAAATTAGTCATACAGTGTCATAAATTATTATTTATATCTTGAATGATTTTAAAGGTATTTTTTTATATAAATCCTCTACAACAATGATTCTCAAACTTAGTTTAAATAGTACACCTTGATAATGAATAAATTCTAATTTACCCTCATGAGAAAATTTCGCCACTTGACAGGTCAAATATCAGATGTAAAGTAATCAGAGGAGAAAATGTCTCCCTGTCCTAAGGGATATGCGTACCACAATTTGAAAACCATTGCTTTACACTTTAGACTATTTGTCTTGTTCATGAAAACGGCCTGTAGTAGTCTTCCTTCCCAGATGTAAACTAAAAAAGTCCGTGGTAGCATATATCCATCTATAATAGGAAACAAGGAAAAGGTAAAATTAAAAAGCAAGTTAATGTTTTCAAGGCGCAAATATTAAAGTGACTGTGTAAACTCATCAGATGAAGAGGGAAAGGTTTATCAGCACATAGGCAAGAACCCATCTCAGGGGGAACCTTCCCATTTTCTTCCCTCTCTTTCTATTTTGTACGTTGGTGTCTAAATGTGATAGCGCTTAGAATGATTAGATTCGTCAAGCTAAGATGCGACCCGACTCGTAAAATAGCTTCAAAATCTCCAAGTAGGTAACGTCGTTAATAAACTTCTTTTTTTGTACTAAAGTTTTAAAGACTCTACCAACCAAATATACACTCTAAATGTAAGTATTGAAATTTATTGTTTATTAGTATTGTTTCTAGTTGATGTGACTACTAAATATATATTTAGCCCACGGTGTAAACTAATGGTCAGATTTTGCCCTTGGGATGGAAAATGGTGGACCACTCTGGTCTAGTGATTGTATATTTGAACTCATCTATTTTGATTTAAAAAATACTAATTGTTAATAGTGTTTTACTCCTCTAAAGAAAAATAATTGAGGGATATTTATTTGTCCTCAAGCTTATGTTCTCTTTTTTTCCCCTTATATATGTTTTCTAAAATAATCCCAGGTTCTTTTAGTTCTCAAACAAACCCAAAAAAGGATCGCGCATAGTAATTGGAAAATATTTTTGGTAAATGTCGTTTTGAAGTTGTCATGTCAGCTTAGAGAAGTACAGTTACGAACAGACCTAGGTTTGCGGTTAAGGGAGGGGTCATTATTACCCATAGCACACTAGGGGTGAAAAAAACCACAGTTTGGTGTGGAAAGCAACGGTTATTTCAAGGCTATTCTAAGTAAAACCCTTCCATCATATTGTGTAGAAAAAATAGCATAATTTTTTCATAGTTTCAAAAACATATCTTAGCTGGTGGTGGTTTAAATAACAAGCTCATTCGAGCTAGTTCAAATACCGGCCGGGTGTAGTGAAGATGATTTTTTAAATAATTTCTCACTCATCTTCCTCAAAAAATGGGATGCATTACTTATACATTTTATCTTCCTAACGCTTACTTCACTAGCGTAGTTAGAGTACGTGTAGTGCGAACGAGCAGTAAAAAATGGTAAAAAGAAAAGATCCTATTATGGTATCAATGGGTAACTCATTATATTATTTTTTTCATCCTACTACATGATCCTCAAAACTATTATATAATCGATGTAGAGGAAAATAAATAAATGGTACGGGACACCGTATAGTCCTTATCTTTTAAATACAATTATTGTCAATGATCTCCATAAAAAATATATAGCTGCTTATAGCTAAGAAACTATTGATTTTATAAAAGAATATTCTAAATAAAAGATTTTAATTTTGAACTTTGCAGTGATAAGTTGTTTAGTACATATATAAAATCGTTAAGGAGATAGGATAAAAATTGGAAATTTATGTTCCTGTAAATTTAGTACCTACCCACAAAGTCATTTTCATGGAAAAATGACATTTGCTATTTTGTTAACAATGTTAAACAAGACCTGAATACAAACTATAATCAAAGTCGTTAGAGCAGATTTGGAAAAAATGTGTTATTTATCTTTCTGTCCCTTCAGTACTCTTCTTTATCCTTAATTTTAGGGTTAGATATATAATTCCAAAACCCATATGGTTGCCCTATGTAAACCCTAAATATCAAGTTTCAACACAATTGGTAAATTGGTTTAAGGTGGAATGGAAGGTTACGTGGGAAAAAAACAGTGTGTTTGCATTGAAAAATATGTATTTGGTCAAAATAAATAAAATATTGCTTCAGTACAAACAGAAAGATTAATTTTCTTCACGTGGGGATATCAACAGTTGTTGAATATCTGTCATGAGCATGGCGGAATTATCTAACAAAATTTTAAACTAAAATAAAATGTTACCAGTATCATTAAATTCCGGGACACCCTTGAAAGATATTTTAAAAAATGTTGAGGTGACCATGTGAAGAAAATTAAATTATATGTTTGTACTGGAGCAATATTTTATTTATTTTTACATAAAAACTACAAAAACACTGGCTTTTTCTCGCGTCCCCTTCCATTCCACCGCCAGGATATAGAGGCAGACAATCAGACCGTGTCACGAAACAAATTTTTCAGTTTCAGGAAGTCATGAAACATCGACCTTTATCAAAATCTCGAGTTCAATTTTTTTTTTCCTATGGTCACAATACTTTCTCTCCAAGAGATTGCGAAAAAGTTTTGTAATAAAAATACTATCATACTGTTAGTTATAAAGAACATGTTTATATTATATGCCTGGAATATTGTGTGTAGGGGGGAGGGGGAGGGGAGAGAGGTGCAATATGTGTGTGTAGTCAGGGTTGGAAAAAATTGGTCTAGCTCCTCGCCTCACAGCCCGTTCGGGCTATCCGTATGTAGAGGGAGGGTGTGAAAACATTTAGAGGGGGGGGGGGATCACTTCATTACACATGGCCGAAATTCAAAGCCTTCCCATAATCGAAAACCCAGAAAAGACTTGACAGACGCCCTTGTCCACATGCCCGCTAGTCTGGTGGCGCTTTTATTGTGAGGTGTAGGTCTATAGTATATATATTTAATCATTATCAACTATGATAAATTCAATCTTCTCTCAATAATGATAATTCCAAACGTAACTATAATAAATTGTAATAGAATCAAAAAACCGGTGTCATAACTAGAGGGAAACCAATAAACCCTACACCTTAGCTCAGTTTTTAGTGTGTCTGCCTACTGAGCTTAGAGTTCTAGGTTCGAATCCCAGAAAAGCTGAAAAAAGTATAATTATAAAAATTAGGGTTTCCCCCCTTTACAGTGATAAATTAATGATCAAGGTTTTAGGTATTGTGTCTGTTCTAGAATAAAGTTAGATATATAAACACCTTAAGTAAAATAGTAAATCAATATAATAAACTAAATAGTATTGCCTCAAAACTTTAAGGGAGATGCCATTCATTTGACTAAATAAACTAATAGCCTGTATTCCACTTTTAGATGTTTTGAAAAAAATGCAAAAGTTGAAAATTTATCACATTTTTAATTATCCATTGGCTAGCTACCCTAACAGAAACCGACATACAGCAACAAAGGCCGAAACTATTCTTCCGCAGGTAAGAAAAAGGAGCATGTTTAAAAATAACGACCCTTGAGGTAGAACAATATTTGGCAACACTATAATCCGTGTCCTTCACTTCGTATTTTCCAGTAGGCTGGCTATGTTGCTTGTCAAATATCTCTTTGAAACATCTCTCCCCACCCTTTCTTTCTTAGAATGGGATGAAGGGGGGTAAACATCTAAAGGTACCGCGCTTCTTCGCTTACTTGTACAGTTAACATAATACAACTGCGCTAAGATTTCATACATGCAGCGCAAAATAGAATGTGACTTGAGAGACATTCCACTACAGTCCACGCAGTGTGATCCGAAACTCTGAAATAATGGCTAATTAATATGTTTCTCGCGGAAAATAATACGTAAATGTATAAGGAACAAAGTCGTGAGGGTGTGATTATTCTCAAGAGAAGAATGACACTAATTAGTAAGTTCACTTTTTCTAAGTTTCATGGTTGAAAATAATTGTCCGCATGAATATGAAGATTAAAACACTACCGTACATTTTTTGGGCATGAGAAAACAAGTTTGAAAATGTTTATTTTGGCATGTTTTTATAAAAATTCAGTTTTGTTGTGTTAAAAAAAAGTATGCTTCACAACGGAACCTATTCAAATTAATTATCCCATGTGCCGCATTTAACATACTGGGGGTTGTATTTAGCCTACCGGTTGTAGTTTGCCCAACCCTGATCTAAGTTTTGGAAATAGAAGGAAAAATATAAGTCGGAGATTCTAAGTCGTAAATGTATACGGAACAAACACATATCCACGTGACCTAGTTTGGTTTTAAGGAATGCTACTACAGGCATCTAACACTATGGTGATGTCAGTACCTAAACAACATATTTAGAGTTAACACCGAACCAAGGGTGGATCCAGATCATTTTAATAGGGGGTTCATAGTTATAAATAACATAGTTACTCACAATGCTAGATTTCTGTTTAAAGCCATTTAATAATTTCTCATTCATATGTGATCTTAGGCATGTTTTTTGTTAATTATTTGGAGTGGCCCTCCCTCTAAACCATTTATTTTTTTAAACGGTTCACTCTAGAAGCTATAAGTAGTCTTTGTCTTGATTTTTTTAAATTAGATTCTTTTATAAGTTTTAAGCCACAATTTTCCTCACCTAGAAATTGTTTAAATTTGGATGCGCTTCGAAGCTATTTACACCTTAATTTTTTTAGAATAGTTAGATACCTCTGGAAGATAATCTTTTAAGTGGTCTTCCAATGACAAAATCTTGAAAATTAAATGATTTCAGAAACTAGATTATATTGGGTTGTCCTCGCTTGAAAATTCTTCAAAATGACATGCCTCTAGAAGCTATTTGGAGTTGTCCTCCCCTAGACGTTAATGAAATTTGGGTGGCCTTGGAAGCTATTTAGAACTTTCTTCCTCTGACTTTTTCTGCCAGTTAGATAAAGCTAGTTTATTGTTTTAAAGCGGTCTTAGCCGGCAAATTTTTTACAATAAAATGTATCTAGAAGTCATTTTAGTTTGACTTAGGGCCATCTTTCAGCTTCATATTTTATAATATCAGAGGATTTGAAATATATCTGGGGGGGGGGGTATTTATTCCAGGAAGAAGCAAATTATTTTTAGGGGGGCAAAGTTCCCAACAGTTCCACCGCTCCTGCTGTCCACACATACTCTATATTCGGTATTCGTGGACTAACTGCTCTCGGGCGATTATTGGTCTTGTTTGACGTGTGCTAGTCTACCATCTCTATGCGGAACAATGTTCGTTACTCGCTATACACGACAAATATTATTTCCACACTTGCGTGAGTCATATCGAAAATGTATTAAACGTGGATGAATAATACACATGTGAACCCGGCTTAAGAGGTGTCTGCGCGTAAAAAGACATAAAAAAAATTGTATAACTTATCTGTGTTGTATTTTCTTTCTAAAATTTGGACTTTTATCTTATTTTTTGTATTAAGTTTCTAGCTTTCAAAGGGGGTCAACTGACCCTTTGACCCCCCCCCCTCCCTTTCTGAATCCGCTCATGCACCGAATTACTCATCGACGTTGGGCAATATTAATTAAAAGTAATTTATTTGAGCTTTTAGCAAGATTATTATTAAGTATTTTAAATAAAACGGCTATTAAGTGTAGCTAAAACATTGCTCCAATTTGGGGGTTGTTTGACAAGGCTACGAGTTGGTTGCGCCGTGTGTGTTTACGCCAACTGTATATTCAAATCCTTCTTATTGTTCTAAGGAAGGTAAATTTTTGTATTTACTAAACTTGTTTATTCTATTTCCTTTCAAAAACATTTAATTTTTTTTTAATTTTCCCATCAGCCTACCAAAATTACTTCATAATAGTAGATTTTAAACAGAGATACCATGTCATTGACTAACCTAACCTAACATAATCTAGCCTAGCCTACCAATATTCCTTCATTCTAGTAGTTCTGAAGAAGGACCGATCAGTAAATAAACGTCCTATACTTCCTCTTAATGACTTCCAGTTGCTATTATCAAGGCGTTGACTCGCCGACGGGCGCAAACATTTTACGGTTTATTTCAAGTGGACGCAAACGCCCACGTTCCGTTCGACAAGGCCAGCGATTTCTTCCCTACTTTTATAGTTTTCTTCATCTTTAACTTAGTTGGGTTAAGCTATAGTTTTGGTTGTTTAATACAAAGTGATTCTAATTGGTTGATTAGTTAATTACACTTCATCTGTTTACCACCCTGCTATCCAGCTATCGATATATTTACTCTGATGTAGCTAAACTTGAGTATAGTATTTTTATTATTAGCACCGCGTCTTACTACCCGTTTAGTTTGTACGCACTTACGCTAATGTGTAATTTTAGGGTGATTGCGAGATGAAATGGAGGACCTATAGTTTAACTTGGGATCCGAACCACGGCATTCCACACATTCACAAGTTGTGATTAATACACGTCTTGTCAGAGGTGAAGGAAGGGTTTGGCAATAAGATAAGTCTGTGCCGGGACCGGGGATTGAACCCCGGACCCCAGCACAGAAGTCTGACAACTTAACCCTAGACCGCCAGGTCACCTTGAGTAAAGTGGGAAGTTAGAGGAAGTGTTTACTCATTTGTGCGTAGGAAAAGGGAGAAAGCATTTAGTAAAATACACATCAATACGTCGGGCTGGTATTCAAACCATGACCTCGCCATCACCGGCCAACCAGAAAATAATAAACAGATACATTTGTACACGCGCACACCAGCTGCGGGCTCGTGAAAGTTAACGGTTTTAATCTCGATCAGGGAAATTAAGTGGATAACGTCTATCAGATATAAGAGGACACTAAAAGCTCTGAGTTGTTTGACCTTAAAAACATAAATTAAACAAATTAGTAAATTTGTATTAATTTTATTATTTTTAAGTTTTTATAAATTTAAAACCTCAGTAATATACGTATCACTAAAATAAACAACTCCACAAATATCACATTTTAATGTTTGTTTTTTTTGCTTGAAAGCTGTTTATCAGATTTGGTGATCGAATGGTCTAAGACTTCACCCTATCAATAGACTGGGCCACCATTGACGGGAATATTGGGGTTCGAACCCTGTTGGGTGTAATAAGTTATATTTGTTCCTAAACTGTTTCCCACTCTCTCTCCACGCAAATACGGGTCGCTACATTCCCTATAAATTCCACAATACTCATTCCAATACCCACTACATTAGCGTATTTAAGGTGGGCGTGTGGGGACCGCAAGCTAAGATTTGCAGTTTTTATATACAAATTTTCTAATTCTCAAAATAAATCAAATAAGTCTTCATTAGAAACATAGTTAAATTTTTTTCACGTTGTAACTTCAACAGTTGTTTAATAACCTATCCTGGGTGTCTTGGAGTTTAATGATACTTGTAGATTTTTCTCTTAATTTAAAAAACTTCTCATCAAATGCCGTTATGCTAATTACATAATATATTCAATAACTGTAAGTATCAAAATGTGAAGAATTTTAAATTTTGTGTTTCTATTGAAGCAATTAATTGTTTATTTAAGTAAAAAAAAAAAGTTTCGCTATAAAAATTGCATACACACTGACCTTTTCACACGTTTCCTACACTCCCACCTTAATATAGAGCCCTTACAAATAGCCCAAATGGGTAAAACGTCATGGAAAAGAATTTAAAATATATATTGGAAAGTGACTTATTTCAAATCACACGGACTGTACTTGTTTTGAAGCCAGCCATAAACGGTCAGTATTGCCACTACCTGACCACGCACTTCGAAAGGACATTTTTACCAGAGATTGCAATCTCTGGAGATGGATTTTTATCAGTTCGGTAAAAGGAATAGTAGTGTTGGCAAAAAAGAAGAAGAAGAGGTATGTTCTAGAGGGAGGGGCGGTAAGAAAGATAAGAAAAGCTTTCTTCAAGCGGTAAGTACGTCAAAGAACTTGAAACACACGTGTCTTAACATTTTCAACCCCATCTACATCAGACTTGAAGGGGTTTTAAATCAATCCAAACATTCCTTGCTCTGGCTTAATGGACCATTAGACATTTCTTAAAATTCTCTAAGCCAGCTTATTAAAAGTAACTGTCATCGACTTTACAAAAATGTTATCATCTGCAAATTCGGACTTCCTCTATGAGAAATGTTCAAAAACTGAGTGCTAGATATGCTTAACATTATTAAATATCTACCCGTATCAGTAGTTTGATGATCTAACGAGTCACTTTCGTGATGGACTAAATTGCCGGTTGCGGGGAGATCGGGGTTTGAATCTTGGTCAGGTGTACTGAGAGGTGTTTTTTTTCTTACATTTTTTCCACTCTCCCCACACCAATGTAGGTAAATATCCTCCTAAAATTATATCTTCCTCGTCCCAATTGTATAGGTGTAGTTAATATATTGTGTATAGGCTAAAGCCCAAATGGGTATTATAATAACGCGATGGATTTTTATTTTGCGGTCAACATTGATACACGTTTACTTTATTATTAGTGCTGGTTGACCCCTCTGTGGTACAGCGAACAAAGTTCTTGGCTAGATATTCAAAGGTCCCGGGTTTGATTCTTGGTGCTTCCAGGTTTTTCGGTGAGCAGTGGGTCTGGAACAGGTTGAATTCATCTTCGTGATGACAATCATTAAGGAGCTACTTGAATAAAAGAAAGTAACGGCTCCGGTTTATAAAACTGAGATTAACGGTTGATGGGCACATTGTGCTGACCACATGACACCCTCTGTCCACAAATGTTAGCACTATCTTCTCCAACTTTTTGTGTCGGCCCCTTGGTCAGTATAGCAAGCCGTTAGTGGAAAAAATATTTGGCTTGAATAAAAATCTGGCCCAGGCCACAGACTGGAAATAGTAGTGGATGTAGACATTATTATTAGACTATTATTAATATATCATTTTCTGAAAATTGAAAAATGACACCTAGACATGGGAATCGAACCCGGGACCTTTGGCTTAGTATATTATATCTAGATGGAGTAATCTTCACTAAAATGCATAAATAATAGCTTTGGATATTTTATTTATTATTATTATTATTATTTTACTGCGTCTTACGATCCGTTAGGGTTGTACACTTATGTTATAATTACGTTAGTGGTTTTATGGATTAGGAAGGAATATTAAGAGGAAGTGTACCTCTATCTGTGTGGAGGAAAAGTGTAAAACTCTCAGTATAGCCTACCGAGATTCGAACCTCGGTCTCCTCGTCATCGGCAGTCTAGTCTACTGCAAGATTAGTGCCTTAGACCAGTGGTCTCCAAACTACGGCTCTGGCCCACCACAAGATTATATCCGTCCCGTTCCAAGATCACGCCTGCTTCCCCCCATGACACCAAACAAGAGCGCTGTCAGAATTGCAAACCATAATTTTTAGTCTCAGGCGCTATTCCTTTTACCTAAAACAGAATGACTTGACTGTGACGATTTTTAGGTGTTTCTAAATCTCCCTGCAGAGGGTTATAAAAGTAAAGTCCCAAAAGATGTCACCTAATTAAAAAAAAAATTATGTTGACTAATAATTATTATAAATATAATTTTTTACATACACATTGATTCATATCTCACAGAGAAGAATCAAAATCAATCACTTTTATCAAATACTAACTGGCCTTGGAAAGTGGCATTTTTTTACAGACAGGACCGGCCATATTATGACTTGGATCTAAATTTGCATGTTGAAACAAATTATATTTATGATATATTTGCACATGTTAAGGCGTTTAGGGCAAAAATAATGCTACCTGAAGAACAGGTGAACGTTACATTGGCCCTCAAAAACGTGTAAAATGTGACCCATATAGCAAAATGTTTGGTGACCCCTGCCTTAGACCATTCTGCCAACGAAGTAGGCCTTCTTTATTATTAATATTAGTTAACAGCTATTGATATTATCTATCATAGTGACAACTGAAGATCACAATACTTAATGTATGAATATATTTAAGTAGTGTTAGTAGCTTTGTAATGTTTTCGGATAGGCTATGGTCCTTCCCATCAGAATCTTTCAATTCACGCTTAGATATCAGAAACCAAAACCGTTAAAGCAATTTTTGAAAATACTTCAAATTTTCGTAAATAAGTTTTCGGCAAACTACCTTTAATTTTGGTGTTGGAATCAAAATAGGGATTTGGTCTCGAGCTATGACCATATAACTAGGGCCGGATTAAGGCGGGGACCACGCACACTTTTATTACAATTATTTTATCTAAGATATTAGAAATTTTAGTTTTAGTAAAAAAATTCTTCTAAAGTGCAACCGATATCTTATATTAATTTTATCTATTTCATTCCAACAAGCATAAATATACGCTGCCGGCACGCCCAGGTAGTCGAAACAGAACTAGTAACTGGAATTAACAATTATTTTTAAGGAACCAGAATTGTTACAGAAATTCTTATAAATAAATTCAATTAAAACCAGAATCATAATCAGAATCTATAAGTATTTTTAGATTATATAAAGGTTATAACTTTTAAAACCTTTTCTTAATAATAGCATTTTATGCCCTTCTTTATGTTAATTCTATTTATTTTTTTATTTTTACAAGTTTTAAAATAGGCCGTTAGTCCCAAATTTTGCAAATGGCCCTAAACCCACGAATTACTTGATTCGGCCCTGCATATAAAATATAAATATCAAGTTTTAAAGAAATTAACTAAACAGTTTTGTTTGTAGTTCCATACACAGACAGACATGAGAAAAGAACAAGTTTAAAGAGCCTAATTTTTTAGTTTGGAGGTACATAAAATGTATTCTCAGGGTAGAACATTTTCACGATTACAATAAAGTATTTTTTACATATAAGAAATTAAAATTAATGAGTTGAAGTTAAGGATGTTTTATGACAGGTGATATTATTAAAGCGTATAAAGGGGAATAATCTATTTTTAAGTCTCAAGTTAAATGGGGTACCATATCGTTTGACGAACTCATAATATTTGAAGTAAATAATATTAGAACGCTTGACTTTCCCCACACTCAACTCTACCTAACATGGATTTATATTCGTAAAAGTTGTTAAACTTTTGTTGTAAAAAAATCATGTATTTGGAAACTGTATTTTTATTAAGAGTATGTCATCAACACAAACTAAAATGTCTTAGGCATATTTTAGAAAGCTCGTCTGGTATAGTTCAAGTGATTGGGTGACGTCATATCAACCAAGTAAGCCACATTGCACAGCATCAAATAATTCAAACATATTTGCTATTAAAGAGACTCTATAAGGTAAACCAAACAAAAAAAATTGTATTGAGGTGTAATAGAAACTTGGCCCTTGTAATTCTCCTTTTTATTATTTCTTCATTTTACGGTCATAAATCCAACGCGAGGACTCGTTAGACCGCCGTGACGTGTGTTGTTCACATCGTCCTACACAACGTACGTACAGTGGGCAAAAGTTGTTGCTTCCTCTTTCCTTTCCACCGCCTAATGTTCGCTCAGCTGGGTCCCAGGGGTGCTTACGTTACTTAATGTAAACTTTGTATGAGTAAAACTTTAGAGACTTTAAAAGAGTAAAATGGTACTAATTGTTGGAAACAATTTATTTGGTTCTTTTATCATCATATCCAGGTGATTACCAGAAGGAAAAAAAAATAGCTCTTCTTAACATTATTGAACATAAACCATTTAATTGAGGCTCTTAACATTGCTAGAAGGCTTGGATTGTCAGAAAAAATTTAATCAAGGCTTTTCTTAACAGTTCTTGGAGATTTGACTTGTCAAATACAATTGGAAATTTAAAAACAGTTCTAGGAAACATGGTTTGTCAGAAACAATTGGGAATTTTCTTAACAGTTCTTGGAGACCTGACTTGTCAAATACAATTGGAAATTTCAAAACAGTTCTAGGAATCCTGGATTGTCAGAAACAATTGGGAATTTTCTTAGCAGTTCTTGGAGACTTGACTTGTCAGATTTAATTGGAAATTTTCTTAGCAGTTCTTGGAGATTTAACTTGTCAGATACAATTGAAAATTTCCAAAACAATTTTAGGAAACCTGGCTTGTCAGAAATAATTGGGAATTTTCTTAACAGTTCTTGAAGATTTGACTTGTTAGATACAATTGGAAATTTCCCAAACTGTTTTAGGAAACCTGGTTTGTCATAAGCAATTGGGAATTTTCTTAACAATTATAGGAGACTTGACTTGTCAAATACAATTGGAAATTTCAAAACAGTTTTAGGAAACCTGACTTATCAGAAACAATTGGGGATTTTCTTAGCAATTCTTGGAAACTTGACTTGTCAAATACAATTGGAAATTTCAAAAGTTTTAGGAAACCTGACTTGTCAGATACAATTGGAAATTTCCAAAACAGTTTTAGGAAACCTGGCTTGTCAGAAACAATTGGGAATTTTCTTAACAGTTATTGGAAACTTGACTTGTCAGATACAATTGGAAATTTACAAAACGGTTTTAGGAAACTTGGTTTGTCATAAGCAATTGAGAATTTTAGTAACAATACTAGAAAACTTGACTTATCAGAAACAATTGGGAATTTTCTTAACATCCATAGGAAACTTGGCTTGTCAGAAACTTTTTAGTTAAGGCTCTTCATTTCTAGGAGGCTTGGCTGTAGGTAAAGTTGTTTCTTAGGTAATTAGCTTTGTCTTTATTATTCTTTTCAAATAATTGCTACGCTTAACACTATGGGCTTATTCAGGAGTTAATTTTAAGGATTAATAATGGGAAGGTAATTTAAAAGTAAATGTGCCCATGTTAACCTGGGAAGGGGGTGGGAAAGTCACAGTGGTAAATTAATTGTGGTGGTACACCATCGTTTTAACTCTGACCTCTCCATCACCTTAAATCCCTTCTATAGCGAAAGTCACATCCTATACCACGCGACCACCAATGTGGGTTCCTCAACTTGTAGTGTATGTAATATTTTATTAAGAGTGAATTGTCCCTACAATGTCCACTGAGCAAAGGGTCTAGAAACAGTCCAAAAATGTATGGATATAGAATGCCAGCCTGAGGGCCAGGGTTTCTGTTTTTTTTATATAGTTCAGTTGGTTGCTAAGTTGGTTGCTGATCTAACGAATCAGTTTAGAAAGCGCACGTTGGACAGTGACAAAAATTCACCGATAAAAATTATGAAAGTAGTTTATATTTAGTAGGAATAAATATAAAGTAGGCTTACCTGAGGTGGAGTTTGAATAATAGCTTATCAAGTTAACAAAACGAGATGTCCAAAACCTTGATTTGCTCGGTTATACCTCTTTCCACTGAGCTAAGAATTCTGAATTTGATTCTTGGCATGATCGTAAAAATTGATTTAGGTCGTCTACCTTTGTCTTGGGGTGAAGTGCTCGCCTAAGGACCAGATGTTCGTGGTTTCAAACCCATATTAGGTCGATGGATTTTTGTTGAGCGATAAAACTCTGTAACACAACTTCCTTCGGAGGGGAAGCAAAGCCGTCGGTCCAATGTCGATTGTGGCATTAAAAAGAACCCTTGAAGGTTTGTTAAAATATCTTACCCAACTAAATTGGTGAGATCTTTCACTTTCACTCATAGATATTCTCGCGTGCTAATATAATCAGTCGGTTCAGAAAGTGCACCCTAAATACCCCCGATAAATAAAATGGTTATAAGTGAAATTTTAGTTTAATTCTACTACATTGGAAATGTTGAAAATTAACACCTGACGAACTAGGTGTTGTGTATGAAGGCAGAGTTTCATGGGGGTGGGATGGAGGCGAGAGGGTGCCAAAGGGTCAGTTGAGCCCCCTGTGGTAGATAGACATTTACCATAAAATATTAATACTCTAAGTTAAATTTTTAGAAAGAAAGCACAACACAAGTAAATATTCTAATTCAATAAGACCTGGATTATTTCTACATTTAGAGTAGGTTACACCCCTCCACGCATATGCGAGTGCATTTCCTCTCACTTCAACATTTCTCATTCCTACATTATTAGCGTAATTAAAAAACGTACTGCCCGGACGGTTAGTAGACTGAAGACACAGAGCTAGAGAAAAAAAGTGTATCATGTCTTGCGTTTAGTTGCCAGTACCGGTATGTTGGTTTTGGAAGGTGTTGCGGTTTGTACATTGGTACAGGATGTGATAGGGGGATTATGTGTAAAAGACAAGAGTGGTGTAAACCTCGAGCAACATCGATGGTTAATGTAGTTCCTTCCTCAGTGATGAGTGTGACACGACTCGAACCACGAATACTATTAGAAAGGTTTTTGTGACACACATAATCTGTGCTTCAACCTGTCTGCAGATGACCGGAACGTCTTCTATTAATCGCCTTCACAGATTGTTTCCAACGGTATAATTCGTTTAATGTTTAAGATTTTACATTTTAAGGTCATCGCCCACTTAACGGGAACTATCCTCACGCTGTAGCATTTCTGATAGGAGACTTCAGCTTTGAAACTTCAAAGTCTCTAAAACAATTATCTTAAAATGCTATGTTGTGATCTTACTAAAGATGGACATTTTTTTGTTTGAGGAAGGCTATGTTTCTAGTAATTTACTTTGATCTCAGAATTGTAACTTTTAGCGGGAAACGTCGTTGAAAATGTTTTAATTTATCGTTTTAATATATGTATATATTTTCAAATTTTGAATAAAATTTGACTTTTTTAGTCCTATGGGAACAAATTGATGGAATTATTCTTGATTTTGGCATGAGCCATAGTTTTAAAAACCACTTCCTAAATAAAGAGGTATTTCTGGGCGTTTGCAATACGGCCCAGTGATCTGGTAGATGAGCACGTTAAGGTGGGATTGTAGGGGAAGGGAGAAAAGAAGAGTGTTCACTTAATTTTTATAGCAACATTTTTTTGGCCAAAATAAATCAAATATTTCTACCATAGAAACATAGAGTTAAATTTTATTCACATGGTGAGCTCAACAGTTGTTGAATATTTATCAAGAACATATTAGAATTTGATAAAAAATCAAATTTAACTAAGGAAAGAAATGGTCTTTAAATTCTAGGACACCCTAAGAACTGTTGATGTCACCATGTGAAGAAAATTAAACTCTCTGTTTCTACTTGAGAAATTGTATTTATTTATTTTAAGTCAAATAAACTTTTGATATAAAAACTTAAAAGACACTACTCTTTTTTCGCGTTCCTTACACTTCCACCTAAAGTATGGCATATTTCAGCATATTTATTAAAGAACTATCAGCAATACAAAGATAGTGGACTACTTCACTGAAAATATGCTAAGAAAAGTGAACCGGTTGGGTTTGAACCCCACTTTCCAGAGTCAAGTTCTCTATCCTATCACCTAACCCCGCCAGTAAGGAACCTGTTTCTGTTCATAGATGTCGACGTGGCGTGGGTGGGTGTGGTATGTTGAAAGGCCCTTGTCGAATTGGGGGTACCCCCCTTTCCCCAAGGGTCTGTTTAAGGTTCCCTAAAGTATCGGGACCCGCCACATATTACCAGCTCTAGGGCTGACGTTTATGGTGGGCTGTTGGAGGCTACCAGCGGGAATCCTTTCCCCCTAACAGCCCCTCCTCCTTAAACTATAAGGGGGCAATAAGGCCATTTCCCCTAATAAGTGCAACAACGGACTAATTCACATGTTTTATAATTCAAATAATAATTTATTTTGATCCAGATAAAGGAAATCTAACCACTCGCACATCTAACCAGTTTATAAAAATGTAGGCAACTTTTAGTTTAGTTTGTACCGTTTACGTTTCTATAAAGTAGAAATGCAGATGTAGAAGAAGCTTTATTTTGAAACATGTGTTCTGCCTTTACTCCTTCTTAATTAAATCTCTTGCTAGAGCCCACATAAATCGATGAAAGCTAATTAAACGTTTAATCCAAATCAATTGCAGTTTGCAAAAAAGAAGATGTGAGAATTAATCATATTAACCTTGAAATCAAATCGATTATTCCCGTGAATATAAATGATAAGGACAGACATACATATAAATATGGAAAAGGGCTAAATCAACGTGTTGGATTGAAAAAGAATATAATAATATTTGTGTTTAAAGTATTGTATGTACTTTAGGACATTGCCTACCGGTGATATTATGGTAGGTCAAGATAGTATTTGATATATTAGTGAATTTACGTTTTAATCGGCAAGTTTCAAAGATATAACGTTGAGACAAAAACCATACATTCTTAAATAATTCCATAAATAGTCCTACTTTGTCACAAAATTATTATTTCTATCTTTAAATAGTTTTTTTTTGTGAACGTATTTTTTATAAATCATTTACAACTCTAGGCTTTTTGGCTTAGTCACGAAAATGACGTGTAAGAATCTTCCTGGCAGGATGTATATTAAAAAGATCAGTGATAGCATATGTGCTTGTATATCTAGAATAGGAAACAATAAAAAGTGAATGTGTTCAAGACGCAAATAGTAAGTTATAGTGGGTGTGTAGACTAGTCAGAGGAAGAGGGGAAGTTTTAGATAAACAAGAGGCCTCACAGGGTGAATGGCTCATTTTATTCCCTCTTTTTCTATTTCGTACATTAGTGTCTAAGTGTGATAGTGCTTAAACTGCTTCTGTGTCAAGTTAAGTTGCAACCTTCTTCGCAAAATAACTTAGAAATCTCAAAGTAGGTAACGTAGTTAAATAACAATTTTTTTATAAGCTATAAATGTATAATTTTTGGTCCGGTTTTTTGCTGTAGTCTAATGTTTGGGATAAGGGGATCAAGGAATGGGGGACTAAAGCAATAGGACCTTAGTTAAATCCCATGCATGGTCTAAAATACTGTATTATTGGTTTATGAATTCATCCTGTTGGCTATTGCTCATCATTTTTCATCTCTTTGAAAGTGAGAATTCAATTTACTTAACTTGAGGATACATAGCCCTACGTTTAGACAGTTCAGGCCTCATACTGTGAACAAGTTCATTAAGGCAGCTCACATACATGAGCGCCAATAAGTGACTTTGCAGACTTTCAGAAGTCCTACTTTATTTATTGTTTTTCTTTCTTTCAAAATAAGATTCAACCAAAAAATGAGATTAAATTTGTCCCTATATGAATAAATATCTTAGATTTTATGCTTTAAATAGGCCTATATTTAAAATCACAAGAAAGGTGAAATTATCTTAGTTTCAATGGCAGTTTATGTGGAATGTTGTAGTTCAGTGATTATAGTACATAGTTACAAACTTCTTTAAATATTTTTTTAACTGTGTCAAAAGATACAATTTTAAGATAGGTTATAATTGTTTTGGTAGATTGGTTCAAATCACTATATGGTTAAAAAAATTATTAATCTGATAACTTTGTGAGATCATATAAGACCCGAGCAATTCGGAGCTCACTATAAGTGTGGTCCTATATTATATATAATATCCCTTAGATAATCATATTGACCAGAGATTAACATAAAGATTATGGCGAATATATTTTTAAAGGAAATTCCTAATTGAGTAAAGTTAAGTTTGGCTCTCCTAGAATAACCAAGGTCAGGTCAAAGAAAGGTTGGGGATCTGAAAGCCTTTCTTTCCCGAAGTTTATACTCTCAGTATGTTTAATTTAAACTAAAACGCACCATTTTAGGAAACCAAATGAAAAATAAATAAATGCTATTGTTGAATAATAAATTATAACAACCATACTAATGAATTAAACTCATCCGTCTTAAGTATTGTGTCAGTTGCAGTGGGTTACTTTAGTGGCCTGTGACGCCACAAATCAGATGGAATGACACTGTTCAATTAAAAAAAAACGCAGGTCAACAATTGCTATACCACATTGTTAAGGTTGCGACTTATGAATGAATCTTCACACATTTTTTAAACTTTCTAAAATTTAAATCTAAACTCTTTAACTAGGCAGAACTTTCGCATACATATTGTTGAAAATAGTATTAAAAAATTAAAAAACACTTCTTAAATAATACGGTTTTATAAACGCCTGCAACACTTCTCATTGCTCTCCCATGCAGCACCTTTAAAGCAATTTAAATTTTATTTTAGACATACCCCCACCTCTGGGTACGCGGACTAGATGATAAGCTCATATAGTTTGATTAGTGCCGATAGGGAGGTCGGAATCTTAATCCTGGTAAGGGAGGGGATTAAGGGTGGTTTTTTCATAAATAGTTTCTTACACTTTCTCACTCTACCTACACATTAGTGCAGGTATATTTCCTCTACCTTCATTGTCCCTACTAAATTAGTTAAATCAAATGCAGGTAGCCTGGACTGATTCTAAGACGTGGAGCAAAGAGAAACATTCTAAACATTATAAGGGTTGTAGGTTTTATGAATTTTATAATAATCGATTAACGCAGGTATTGAGCAGTAGTGAACAAAATAACATTATTATTAATGATTTCTTTGGGGTGGGGGGGGTTATGAAACCCCTCCAAACCCTCCTTATCCTCACGGGCTTTGTATTATCGGTACAAACACGCTTGCAAATAATTCATAAAGGTGTAAGTGTATGGCACGCAAGATAAGGGTAGTATTTTTGCAGTTTTTAAAATCAAAAATTGTTTTTTGTTTAAAATAAATAAAAATATTGTTTCAGTAGAAACATAGAGTTTAATTTTCTTCACATGATTTCCTCAACAGTTGTTGAATATCTGTCAAATATGTTTTGGAATTTAATGACTACTTTTTCTCTTAATTTAAAAGTTTCTAATCAAATGCTGTTATACTCATGAGTCATGACACATATTCAAAACATGTTTATGTCAACATATGAAATAAATTAAACTCTTATGTTCCTACTGGAGCAATATTTTATTTATTTGGCCACAAAATGGTTTTGCTGTAAGAACTACAAAAACACTGGATTTTTCTCACTCTCTCTATATTCCCACCTTTAGAGTGTTACGTACATAATTATATCGAGAGTCAACTTCTCTTACTTTATAATATCCCGTTATTCTTAAAATGATCTTGTGTTTCATAGTTTGTAAAAGTAATCCGTGCAGAGTGTGTGTAGTTGTTACGTTCTTCTACTGTGTTCATCTGTAATATTAAGTGGCCATAAAACCATCTGAGTAGAAACTTAACAGCGAGTGTTCGGCTACTTCTAGTAACATATTCTAAAACTACACCAAGTTTCGGAGAAATGTTTGAGGGGAGGAAGAAGAAAGAGAGAAGGGGCCAAATATACTGTTCATAACGCGAGTTGAACACTTGGCAAACATGTAGCTCTAATTATGAAAGCTTTAAATAAAGGAAAAAAATGCATTTATTTGAGGTATTTGACGTGCACTTTCTGAAACAAATGATTATATCAGCACACGAAAATGTCTATGAGCGAGAGCGAGAGAGCCTACCAATTTTGTCGGGAAGGGTATTTTCACATGCATTCCACAATCGACTTTGGGACCAATGGCTTTACTTCCCCTCCGGAGGCATCTGTGCCACGGATTTTTATCGCTCAAATAAATCCATCAACCTCAGCTGGGTTTGAACCCACGAACATCGAAACATAGAATAATTTGTACCTATTAACAAGTATTATTCTTTGGGTAAAAATATTTATCTTTTATAAAGTGTTTAGTACTTTCTTTTATTTAAATTAAATACCTTTTTTTTCCTTTAATTTAGTGAAACGTAATCATGCTATGTGTTGACAATTGTATTAGCATTAAAACCATAAAGTGGTCTTTAACACACCACCCTATTTGATCAAAACTACTAAGTATGGGATTTTTAAATATGCTTTGTTTCGTAATATATATATATATATATATATATATAT
>CABFOV010001509.1:104722-114899 GCA_902141375.1 Timema poppense
ATATATATATATATATATATATATATATATATATATATATATATATATATGTATATATAAATCCATGACTTACCATTATTTTACTATCATCAATAAAATCATATGTTGAAAATATAACCACTTGATCAGCTTTCAGGGTTGCCACGCAGCCGGAAAAATGTGAGAAGTGGGATATTTTATTTCTGAAAAAAAAATTATTGTGAAAACACAAGAGTTTCATATAAAACTAATGGGATATTTTGGGAATTTGGAACATTAAGTGACATCTTTAAACAAGTCTAATTTTAAGAACTGTCCACGAAAATCAGGGGAAAATAGTCAACTTAGTATAAGTGCATTAATATCTTACTGGGCCCATGTAATACATTCCAATTTACTGTACATTTATTTTCTGACAACTAGAAAAGTTACCATATCTGCTTTCACGTATTCACACATCAAGTCATGTGATCTATAGCTGTAACTCTTGATATATATAACTATATAATAACACTAGTAAAATATTAAGATATTATAAATTAGGCCCTTCATATGGAAATTGGGCTGTGGTAGAAAAAAGCACTTTTTTCAAATATATTTCTAGCATCGCGTCTTACTTACTACCTGTCCAGGTTGTGCGCATATTTACTAATTACACTAGTTAGTTAAGGATGAGGAAGGTTGAATTTAGAGGCAGTTTTACCAAATATGCGTAGAGAGAGAGAGTGGAAAAACCTTTAAGAAAAACCACCTTAAGTGCATCTGACCGTGATTTCAACCTTGATCTCCCTGTCATTGGCAGTCTAGGCTATTGCGATCGTGACGTCTTAGACCACGCGGCCACTGAAACAGGTCACAAAAAACACTGAAATCACTTTAAACAGGCCCCATGATATCAAATACTGAACACAAATACAAATTAATACTCACCAAACTTGTCTTTTTAAAAAATAAGTCAAGTTATGGAAACTAGTTTTTTATTCTTTTTTTTTGTGACTGGTGTGAAGTCTAGTTATCCACGACTTAAAACCTGGATATTGTCTCTTGCCAGCGTTGATTGACACTTCTACAAGCGTGCAAAGATACACAAATGCTTACACAATTTGACAAACTGGAACGTGGGCCTTTGTGTTGTCTCGTTGTGTACAGGGCTCTTCCGAGTTTCCCTATATAAAACATGACATAAATCACACAAAGGGAAACAAAAAAAGGAAAATTTACATTCCCAAACTAAATCGTTTAAGAATTCTTTAAGGAGAGGGGAAAAAGGGGGAGAGTGTTAAGGTGGAAGGGTGGGACACCTCGACCCCCCCCTACTCCCCCCCCCTCATATACTTTTGTTAGCTAGATCATGCGAACAGTATTTTAATTAGTAGAATGGCGATGGCCAAGCGGTCTAAAGCGCTCGACGTGAATAATATTTACCTTGATTTCCGTTGATGGGGGGATTAAAATCAAGGCCGGGTGCACTAGGGGTGGTTTGTCCTAAGTGTCTACCCACTTTCCTTTGGTAAAAATTCTGTTTACATGTCATCCATTATAACTTCCTCATCCCTACCCCAATATTGTAAATACAAAGTGTAGTGAGGATAACCTGAAAATATGCGTGGTAAGAAGTTTTTCCCACCCATAGCCTATTGGTACAAGGGGTGAATTGTTTATGTATTAAAAGTAAAACAACCAAAAAGTACAGTATTATTATTATTATTATTAGCACCGCATCTTACTACCCGTTCGGTTTACACGCACTTACGCTAATGTGTAATGGTAGGGTGATTGTGAGATGAAATGGAGGACCTACAGTTTAACGTGGAATCCGAACCACGGTGGAGGCCTGGCATTCCCAACATTCACAAGATGTCTTGCCAGAGGTGAAGGAAGGGTTCAGTAAAAAAAAGTACACTAAATAATAATTGGTTTCCCTATACCACATACCTTGTATGTGTCCTAGGCTTTATAAAAATTTAAGAATGGGGAAATACACTGATTCCTTGTAACACATTTTGTCCCCAATATTTTCAATACATTTATATTTATTTAGAGCATTTGTACTATTTCAATTTTTGGCCAAGATCTTTTTAAAACTTTATTCATATTCATATTATTATTATCATTATCATTATGTCTACTATTCTTAGTAGTAGTAGTAGTAGTAGTAGTAGTAGTAGTAGTAGTATCAAGAGATCTGTATTACGACATGTCCATTCCTTTTGTCAATAAATTTAAGACTGCTGTCCTCTGCTTCCGTATTCAGCTCCATTCTTTCGTTCAAGACATCCAAAATTTGAATATTACTCCTGCCTAAGCTCCTTTTCCCCTCAACCTTGCCTTCTCAGACGTCATTAATGATACAGTCCCTCTCAAGGATGTATCAGATCTAGTTTGCTTTTTACCTTACAACCACATCTAAAAAATAACTAGTCTATTTCCCGCAACTATTTAAGACTCAAACCACCGCTATCTATGAAAACCCTATTCTAAAGCGAATGTAAACAAGGTGTCAATCCGTGTGAAAGTGTATGTTGTTTTTGTTCTTTTTCCATACAAATAGGAATGGACGTGTGTGTCGAGAAACACATACACCGTGACAAATTATAGACAAGCAATGTGTTTTTTTTTCCATGGTGCTCCAAGAGGATTGTTCTATGAGGGTCAACATACATCGGCAGTATAAACTTACAGCTGGAAAGATTTACTACCCCCATCACCAATTTTGAGGGGAGAGGAAAATGGCTCTAGTAAACAAGTTGTTTTCCCTAGTGTTGACCACTGGCTGATCCAGGACTCAACCCCGGACGGACCCTNCCCATTTCCCCCAGTCGTTACGCTACAATTCGATGACCTTTAAACACTTTTGTATTCCTACACTTTTTTTTATCTTACCCCTCTTTTCTAGACTTAAATCACAACCGTCATATTGTTACAACTTTGTGGCAAACATGTCCTCCACAAAAGTTTAATAATTCTTCTATCTAATGAGCGCGACATTATATTACTTTTATAATCATGTTTTATATGTAGGTTGCTTTTTACGTATTTACCTGAAGCTTGTAATTTTTTCACTATTAGATATGGACATTTGAGGCACCCTTTAAAAATACAAACATAGTTTTTAAATTCAACATTGGTAATATTTAACTATATAATTAGGGGGTTTACATGATACAGGCATGTAAGATGTAATTTCTGAGAAGTAGGCTGGAAGTGACAAGGATGATGAGTAGTGAAAAGGTGAGAAAGTGAAGGCGGAACCACACTACGGCCTACAGGATAGAGAAGAGAGGATGGGATTGAGGAGGTATGAACATGAGAAGAGGATGGAAGAGGAGAGGGTTCCAAGGAGGATGCTCGAAATGAAGGTGGTGGGCAGGAGGCCAAGAGGAAGACCGAGGGACAGGTGGATAAAGGGAGTGTGGAGGAGAGTGAAGAAGATTGGAATGGATTGGGGTGACGTGGAGGAAGGAAGGTGAGAAGAAAATGAAGAGGTTTATGTTCTAGACAGACCCTACCAGTGGCAAGAAACTGTGCATGATGATGATGATTGATGAATGTAATTTTATTGGTATTATTAAAGGTATCAAACGTGACACCTACAGAACACATTCCATGACGTACAGTACCTAAGAGTTCATGGAAGTTGATCTAGTAACTTTTCTTGTTGTCAGATATGTCCATTCACAAGCAGATTGAGGTATAATTTGCAGTTGATGTATGCTGTGGCACAGCAAAGGGGAGGTACATTTCATTAATCCTGAAAGAAAGCAGTCTTATCTTGATCGATTACACAGTGGCTCTATCTTTTAAGCCGTAACATGGTGTATCTTATCAAGGTGAGCTTTCTACGTTTCTGGGCAAACGAAGTTGATACGGGTACACTGTATCTACCTAAATTTTGATTAATGGGTACATAAATTGTCATTTTGTAAGAGAAAAAGGTTGACTACCTCTTGCTTAATGGATATATATTTTATAGAAGTTGTTGTTAGGTGTAGATTATATTTTTAAGTATATAGTAAACGGCGCAAAAAAACTTTTTTTATAGATATTAAAATGTATATAATTGCTATACAGTCAACTCTCAATTCTAGGACCTTTCACGGTTCCCTGGAAAAGGGTCGTTATTTCGAAGGGGTCGTTATTGGAATTTTAACAGATTTTGTTTCATCCCTCCCTGACCTTCATACGAAAAAATTGCATTTCTTAGAGAATATGTGAAAAAGTAAATAAAATAAAACCTACCAATTTCTTGAAGAAGGTACTCCTTTCCCTCATTTCGTCAAAATTATAAGTTCGTATCAAATAAAAAAAAATAGCGTGGGTCATCAAAAATCGTTCACAAAATCCAACCAAAAACGTAACCAAATCAAAATAACAATGTTAAACAATAGCATGGGTCGTCAAAAATTGTTCACAAAATCAAACCAAAATAGTAACCAAATCGAGAATCGAAATAACAATGGCAAAAGCAAGCCTGGCGCGTGATGTAGCGGCAGTCGCGCGCGGGGAAACATTGTCTTGCTTGTGGGAGGGGGTGGACAGAGTCAAGTGATATTGGCTGGCATTGATGAGGTGGTGTCTTTTTTTATACCTGACCCACCCCAGTTACTAGTAATACAGCGTTCACAAAGATAATTGCAACGCAGCGACCTAAATAAATGCAACAAACACATTTTACAGCCGATTTCCTTAAACTTTTCAACCTTTTTTCCCACATTTTTCACGGTTCCTCAAAAAAGGGTCGTTACTTCGAGAGGGACGCTATTCCCGGGGTCGTAAAATCGAGAGTTGACTATATAAATATCCTCTAAATAGTTTCTAGAAACATACATTGATACTTTTCTAATTTGGCTTTGCCAACCACCCATAATTTCAGCACAGTTTCACTCTTGCAGGCCTATCTACTAATATTAAAATAATTTGTGGACATAGTATAATCAGAGACGCTCCACAACTGTACTCGTTTTACACCTAGGATGTTTTGTTAAAAGAAGCCTTGAGATAAAGATAATTTAAAATTTATATGAATAAGAGTAAACCCTTAAAAAAAGAGTAATAATAATTTTATTCAAGCCTAATTCGTAGAATGTTCTTGACAAATTTATAACAATAATTAATCTACTTACATATATTTATTATGACCTCCAACTCAAACACCATAAAACAAAACTCGAAATGGCTCCTGATGACATCCAATGGTTTTATTTAATGCGATAGATACAAGTACCCTTTAACCAAGCCCGCCAGCCGGGTCTGGTATCAGGGGTAAAGTGCGGGGCCCCCTTTCTTTATTTCTTGACTTCATTGGTAGCAGAACCTTATTGGTTTGTTTAGGGAGATAAATTAGTTTGGCCAATAAAAAGGGGATTTGAGGGGCTTTGACTCCAAAGCTAAAGAAGGGCTTGGGGATGCTAGGTGAATGTTTGAACATAGGATACTTACACCCATATGAATTTTTTAAAATTTTACTTCTCTATACGTTATTTGGAGTAGTCCTTTTCCAGATTTAAAAAAATTTTAAATGTACTTATCGGCTAGTTAGAAAGGTATTTGTTCGAAATCTTATGGGAAATTATACGCTTCTTATATAAGCTATTTTAAGTGGTCTTCTCCCGGTAATTTTTTAAAAAAATTGGATGACTCTGGAAGCTATTTGTAGTGGTCTTCACCTTGTGTTGTTGTATTTTGAAAATTTGATGTATCCAAAAGATATTTTGATTTGGCCTTTTCCCGCAAATTTTGCAAAATTGAATATTCTCAGATTTTATTTTGAATTTTTTCCCCTTGGAAAATTTCAATGATTGGAGGTCTCTAAAAGTTATTTAGAATGGTCCACACCCAGCTAATTAAAAAAAATTGAGTACCTCTAGAAGCTGTATAGAGTGTTATTCACATGTATTTAAAAAAACATTAAATGCCTCTTATTACTATGTGGAGTTGAGCTTTCCTGCGACAGTTATGAAGATTTAATGCATCTAGAAGCTATTGGGAATTTGATACAAGAACTTTGTTCACCTTAATACCAGATAATATCAAAAGGGAGTAAAATACAATAGCTAGAAAGGAGAAAGTTTATTCCAATCGGGAGGAAGGCAACACAGATTATTTCCCAAGGGGAGAAACTCCCCCGCTACCCTTTATGCTACCACTGCTCGACTTAAATCCATGCGGTCTTTTTTTTAATGATTGGTCACTTTTACAAAACGAAAGTAATTTACGCAAATTAATCTGTAACTGAACATTGAAATGTACGCCCATTGAAATAATATTTTAATTTAGATCGAACTTGATTAATTACCCGACTTTCTTAACTCTTCACATTTTATTTACGTACAAAAGTAATAGGTTAAGCTAAACTTCCAAACACTTCGAAACGGAGGGAAAGAAGGGACCGAACCAATGTTATAATTGTGAAAAATGCCAATTAGTTTTACCGGAGCAAACCCCAGAAGATGGGCTGGGAATGCACTATTCCTTAGTATGAATGGGTATTTTATTGCTTATCAGTCATGTTTTATTTAATTTAATCTGCTTCATTAATATATATTTCAGAACTTGGGCCCGGGCCTCTGGTAGTCCTAGGGCTAGTATTATGGTACCAATAGTCCTCCCCTCGTGGCATGTTTTGTAAAAGTTGACAGCCCTACTCAACCCGGAAGTTATGTAAAATAAATAAAGAGGTTGCAAGACACAACCATTTAGTATAGTCCGTTCACGGTAGGATTTGTTTTTTGAAAGGCCTTTTTCCCTACCAGAAATCTATTATATAGTAGGATATTGGTAGGAAAAAAGACCTTTCAGACAGTAATTCCTACCGTGAATGGAGTATACAACCGTTCTTTAAAAATCTATTTTATCCATATTTTATGTGAGGTGATGAAATAGCAGGGTGTGGACAGGCAGTTTCTAAACTCACTACAATTTTAAAACATTACGCTGAATTTTACTCATACAACCCACGCACCTCGGTGTTTATTAGAGGTATTTTAGGACACTATTGGTAAACAAATACTAAATATTCTCATCATTAATACACTGAATCAAATATAAGACCTCGTATACACACCAATGATCACCCTTTTGCCATGGATACATGGGTGCTATTTCCGTACACAATTCATTACTGAATTAAGTAAAAGTAAATTACCAACGTATGTATAACCAACTCTTATTCATACGATTAGAAAAACAAGTAGTAATAATGAAATCTTCTGCATAATCTACTAATAGTGTAGGTCATAGTTTTCAGCAATGTTTAAGTACAGACGCATACGCAGAATAGTTATTAACGGGTATTATCAAAATTAACAGTGATTTCCTTTTCGTACAAAAGTAAAATGGAATATATATTTGATTCAAAAAGTGATTTTAAAGGTAAATGGTTTTAATTAAATGTATCTTATAGATAGATATATTAAAAATTTATAACATCTGGTGGATTGTTTGAAAATTTGCATTTTGCATTTTGACAAATGAAGTTCTAAGAATAGTGGGGTGAAAATATAACAATTTTGGATGTGATTCCGGTATACAAAGCAAACTGGATTAGACACAAACGAAACTGTTTTTTGCACGATGTCATAAAAGGAAAGATGAAGGAACGAGGCGCTTAAGAAAAAGGAGGATTCAATTATTGGATTACTTGTAGAAAACAATAAAATTATGATAGCTGAAGTAGGAGGCAGAGGACAGGACGCATTAGTGGTGGTCTAAGTTAGTATTTGTTCATAGCACCGTGTCATACACGCTTATGTACTAATTTACTCTAATAGGTTTGGGATGAGAAAGGTTACGTTTAAAGGAAGTCTAACCACAGTTGATTGTAGCGAGAGTGGGAAACCGCTTAGAAAAACCACCCTCAGTACATCCGACCGGAATCAAACCATGATCTTCCCCTCATCGGCAGTCTAGTCCATGGCGAGAGTAGCACCGTTGAATATATATATATATATATATATACCACCCCTCTTTTACAAGAGAAGAATTAATCTCTNATATATATATATATATATATACCACCCCTCTTTTACAAGAGAAGAATTAATCTCTTCTTTTAGACAAAGAGGGAGAATATTATTCAAACAGTACCATAACTGGCCGTCAGGATGCGCTACCAGCGTACTAGCGCTTTCTCACGGCAAGATATGTAACTGGCGAAATAATTTGGATGAGCCGCGTAGAGTTTTTCCATATTCTTCGATACTTCTATAATAGTATATACTTTCAACGGTATCACCTTATACCATGCGTTCACTGAAGCGGGCATGGTCTGAATTCACCGACAAATGGAAATAGATCTGCCGTAAGACAGAGCACCTAGTAATAATATAAGTATTCACAAAACAAGGATGAACACAAAGACCGTGGGGAATGAGCACAGTTTATTTTGTAGTAGACTACTTAATTAATGATAATTGTCATTATTATTTCAATTCAAGTTTCTTTACTGAATTAATTACAAAATCATCGCTTGAGTGTAGTATAGGAGTTAAACCCTTAAGGTTGGAATCTAGGGAACGCGAGTTAAGTGCAGTGTTATTGCAGTTTTTATAACAAAACTTTTGTTGGCCAAATTGAATCAAATATTGCCCAGTAGAAACATAATATGGTTTAATTTTATTCACACGGTGATATCAACACTTGTTGGATATATGTAATGAGCATAGCGGCAGTTGATGACAGACTTTTTAAATGAAGAGAAAAAGTTGTCAATAAATTTCAGCACATTCCTTGACATATTCATCAACTATTGAGGCCCCCATTTGAAGAAAATTAAATGTTTATGTTTCTATTGAAGCAAGATTTTATTTATTTAAGCCAAAACAATGTTTTTATATAAAAACTGCAAAAACACTGAACTTTTCTTCGTTCCCTACACCTTAACCATGGGGATTAGGTCAGGGTCAGCCAGACCTCTTACTCAAAACTAAAAACTTCCCATAGCTATGAAATCCTTGAGGCCTTAACAGACCGAACTTTCTCATCATGACACTGTCATATTTCTCAAAGCAACCCCCTAGGTTCTCTCTTCATCTGATGTATTATGTATGAACACAAGCCGCATGTGTAGAAAAATATATATGTATATATGTGTCTTCCTCTGTGTCAACCACCGCGCCGCACCCAAGACGCGTCGCCGGCAGGAAACTTGACAAATGCCTGTCATTCGTCTCTTTGCGGTTCGTATGCCCCACCGTCACGTGCTCCACGGTTCGAGTCTCACGTGACAGTTTCTGGACCGAGGTGTGTCGTCACTCACGAGGGCTGCCCAGGTAGCTGAGATATTGCCAAACAGATGTTGCGCTTAGCTTAAATGTTGATAAAACCTTTAACAATACACGAGTTTGGTGTTTACTGGAATGAACTTATTTTATTGCACTAGGAGTTCGTTGCTGCACTTACTAAAACACGCCACCCATCTCCATCCTGAGCTAATTCTACCCAGTCCACCTCATTACACCCTATCTTTTTCAGGTCAACTCTATTGATACTAATCACTGGAAAGGGCACGAAATTATTCTCTGCCACCCTATAAATATATAGACTAATAAATATATTTTAAAAACGGAAATTTTCCACTCTGAAAGTCCAAAAATCCAGGTATTTCGGTTGATAATTAAGAGCTAAAGGCCTAATTAAATAAAGATAGTTGGTAAAGGAGCGTAGAATGGATCTTTGTGAATCGAATGATGTGTTTTAAAGGGGGTTGGTCACTACAAAAACTGTATTGGTATTTGTATTTTCCTCGTCTCTTGTTTGTTCACATGGTGCTGGACAGCTCCATCCAGGACGTTATAAGTCCACTTTGTTTCTGGCGTTTATGAATTTCTTCTTGATTATTCTAAATCCTTAAGGTGGAATTGTAGGGAATACGAGATAAGGGCAGTATTTTTGTTGTTTTTATATCAAAACTTTTTTTTTGCTTAAAATAAACCAAATAATTATCCAGTAAAAACAGAGAGTTTAGTTTTCTTCACACAGTGATGTCAACTGTTGTTGAATATCTGTCAATGAAATTAAGCTACAACATTTTTTCTTCATTTAAAAAGCTTATCATCTAGTCCCGCTATGCTCATGACATATATTCAATAATTGTTTATCTCACTATGTGACGAAAATTAAACTCTTTATTTTATTTATTTTGACCAAAAAAAGTTTTGCTATAAAAACTGCAAAAACACTGGTCTCTTCTCGTGCCCCC
>CABFOV010001510.1:0-13268 GCA_902141375.1 Timema poppense
GTGTATTAATCACAACTTGTGAATGTGTAGAATGCCAAGCCTCCACCGTGGTTCGGATCCCACGTTAAACTGTAGGTCCTCCATTTCATCTCGCATCACCCTACCATTACACATCAGCGTAAGTGCGCACAACCCGAACAGGTAGTAAGACGCGCTGCTAATAATAATAATAGTGAGAGATTGATGAAATTGTTAGGTAAACCCACTATCCTTCAAGGATTCGAACCTTGGCCTATCAATTATCTGAATACCAGATACGACGAGATCAACGTATTTGACTGTCTAACCATCCGGTGCTTGTAAGAATAAATTGATACTATTATTTCCATAAAACAATATACTAACGATTTTCAGAATATCTACTAATAAAAACCATCACAAACTTGATGTGTTGTCTAGTTTGTATAGTATGCAGGTGTCGGGGGAAAAAAAGGTTTGAGTCTTTGACAAGTATATTGAAATTAGATATTTACTAAATGTCTTACCACGCTTGTTCCACGCAAATGCAGGTACTTTTCCTTTAAATCATACCTTAATATCTTTTATTACTTCAGTGTGATTACGTCGTACGGTTAGTCCAAACATGGTGAGAAGCGGTGAAAACAAAACGTTGTACTATGATTTAATATTATAAAATATAAATAATGTATTATTAAAACAATTTAATGAAAGCTCCAAATTGACCCTGAGCCATATTCAGGGTTTGACTGTAAGAAAATAGCTGTCTGTTTGTCAAAATTGAGGAAAGAAATCGCCAAATGAAGTTGAAATTGACATCATCTGCAAAAGTGAAAGCTACGGTACTTATTTCATCCCATAATTAGTTCTGGTAACTTATTTTAACTTAAAAAGGGAAGAGGTTCTTTAACTGGAGAATCTACTATACCTCTGATATATATATTTTTTTTACTTTCACAAATTGCCTCATAGTTCACTAGCATGTTATAATGAGCTTTGCAGATTACACCCCATTAGTACACAAGCCCGGTTTCCAGTCACTACATCCCCTCCTGCTCCAACCCTCAAACCTGCTTGTATGACTTATTACAGTCTCCTAAGGACTATAAATTACCCCAAGTACGTAAACTTGCAATCCAAGTCTCAATAAGGTTAAGTAAGATCTGAGCATCGCAAGAGACGCAGGTGACTGTTATTGTTGTTATTCTGGCTGGTTCCCCTTACTTCATGTGCAGACAAAAATCTGTCTCACTTCTAAAATTGAGGTTTGGGGGAACTTCAGTACCTGAGATAGGGGGAACAAAATGTTCAATTTGTAGCTTATGTGATATCACTACACTGAAAACTAATTGAGTAAAACATTTCTCTGATAAATTCAATCATAAACACGTTTGCCATCTATACACCATTTACGGTAGGAATTACTCTCTGAAAGCTCTTTTTTTCCTACCAATATCCTAATATATAATAGATTTCTGTTTGGGAAAAAGGCCTTTAAGTAAACAGTTCCTACGCTGAACAGACTTTATCTTGTTTTATTTTTACTTAGCTATCAGAAATTTAATGTAAACCATTTAGCAGGATCTCTTTCTGATTGCCAAGTGAAGTCGAAATGAAGAAGTTTGAAACATGCGGAAAAAAAGTCGATGCTGAAGCTGAAGATAAGGTTTGTGCTGTTGTCAAATAACACAACTATTAATTTTAAAACTATAAAATAAGTGCTTCTAGTTAAAGAGAAAGGCTTAGAAAAAAAAATTACACTATAATATTTTATGTGGACATATATTAATTTATCTATGATTAAGTTAGAGATTTATTTTAATCACTGGTAGTGTTAACATACTTGATAGTAGTTTTTCAAAAGATATATATTTATAAATACGTCATATTTAGTGACACATTTCAAATATGTGTACAATTAATCGAAGTTTTATTCTTTCTATGAAATGTTAAAATGATAAGAAGTTTATTGTGGATGTAGACGTTAAAGTAAAGGCGATTTGTCCTTTAACTTCAACATTTTGAAGCATCACATATCCCCCATAGTTTAATTATTAATTATTATATTAATTTATTATTAGATAATTAATACGCAGTGATAAAAAATACTCGTGCTTATCAATGTAAGCAGCGTATACAAGGCGACAACCAAGCTGGTTGAAAACTGTCATGCAATAATCCGTCAAATAAGGAATATATTTTACATTGCAACACCCCTTATATTTTGTTTAAACATAACTCATCTGGGTGTTATCTTTTCCCACTAATTGGATTGGTGCCGATATGCATTGATAAATTAAAATCAATCGCTACAAATTAAATTTAAAACCCACTTAAAATAAATGGTACAGAACTCTACACGGACTTTCTCACTCGATTGTTTAAAAATGGAGATATTTAATAAAAACTCGTAATATTTGTGAAATGAAATAATAATCATATACTAGCAAACCCGAGCAAAAATTGCACTATTCTTATGTAAGAAATTTTTTGACTCCCGGTTTTGAATTTAATAATTTTATTTTTATATCTGGACCAATAAAAATATCGATATTGAGTCCAAAAGGGTCAACACTTCGTATTAAAGTTTCTACTTCCGATTAAAGATTTCAACAGTTTATTAGGGGTTGCACAACTTCTAGTTATCGCATTGATATTAAATTCCTCATTTATAAATTTTGAGCAATAAAATAGGTAAATATTGGCTATTGAGTTTAAAATTATATAGATAGATAATTGATGTACAAACATTTCGCCTAAGAGGTTAAAGGAAAAAGAACAACTTTTTCAGAGACTACTAATATTTACTTACTCTATAGGATTAGAGATTTTTTGCATTACAGCTTAAGTACTATCTCTTCACAACTAAAGTTCACAAAAATGTATTAATATATTTTACAATATCTAAGAAACATTTGGTTTTATAACAATATATTTCAAATAAAAGTTTTTATTTTTAATAATACTACAAGTTTGGAATGATAATTTATTTAGTATCTAAATATAGTTGTGGAGATACGGAAAATTCCACTCCTGTAGAGTACCCTAAAATTTATTTTCATGGGAAAATTAAAAAAGCCATTTTGTTTATAATCATAAATGCCTATATACGAGTTTTAGTTAAAATTGTTATAGCCGATTTTGAGAAAATCGATTGTTTTCTTTTCGCCCTTTATTAAACTACCTACTCTTAATTTTAGCGTTAAGCAGACCCACAGAAAAAAGGCATTGCGAATACAACTTTTTTTAGGGTTAAGGGGGGTCATGAAACGTTGACATTCATCAACATATAGGGTTAGATTTCTTTTTACAGTCACAATAATTTACCGTTGGTGTCCGGAAAACTAAAAAAATAAATATATTGGCTTATAGCTTGAAAATTATTGGTTTAAAAAAAATATGTTATAATTAAAAGATTTTTATAACTATACAGGATATTTGCAATGATAATTAGCTTCAGATATCAAAGAGTTACGGAGATATGATAATAAAAAGAGACTTTATGCATCAGACCAGAACCCTTAAATTCATTTATGTGAAAAATTGAGAGAAGCAATTTTGTTTTAATATTAATGAATGCTTGGAAATTAAATTAATCAAAATCGCTAGAGCCGATTTTAATCAAATCGATTTTCTTCTCTTTTCGCCCTTCAGTAAACTACCCTTAATTTTAGGGTTAAATATCCAATACCAAATACCCTTCGAAAAACCCTATGAAAACCATAGATACCAAGTTTTAGCCTGATCGTTAAAATAGTTTAGGCTCTAATCTGAGATACAGACAGATGGAAATTTAAAAAAAAATCGGATTCTGGGGGTTAATAAACGTCGAAATTCATGTAAATCCTGAGATTGATTTTTTAAGATCACAATAATTTTTCTACCTTTAGGGAAGCGAGAAAATAAAAATTATCAAAAAGAAAACTTAAAATCTATATGTATATAAGAATTGTGATTTATTTGAGCTTCCAATTCGATGTCAAAAAACGTAATACTAAATTTATCTTTTGAGTCTTGTGTGTTTGTAAGCTCAGTTAACAAATCACCATGAATTGATTAATTATATATACAAGACATTATTAGGAAAGTATTAGAATAATATTATTCTGATTGAATCTAGAACCTTGTTCAGGGTATTAACTGACAGCCCATTGAGAAGAGACCATTCGGAATACCAAAACGCAGATGGGAGGATGACTTTAGAATGTACCTGAAAGAGATAGGGTGTAATAAGGTGGACTGGATAGAACTATCTCAAGATAGGGGGATAGGAAGCAAAAGTACGGCAATGAACTTTAGAAATCCTAATGCCCTAAAGAGTTAGTAAGTTGTTTGTTATGAGAACAATTTATAATAATAATTTAGCACCACGTCTTACTACCCGTTCGATATTATACGCTTTAAGTACTAATTACTCTAATGGATTAGAAATTGGGAAGGTTGAATTAGAGGAAGTGAACCCGCATTTGTGTTGAGGGAGAGTGAAAAACCATTTAGGAAAAACCACCCCCAGTTCACCCGACCGAGATTCGAGCCTCAATCTCCCCGTCCTCAGCAGTCGAGCTCAACACGACAAGCGCGTTAGCCAACTATGCCACCGAGGCGGGTGTTGTGAGAACAGATAGTATACCTATTGAAATTAATTAATGTCACGATAGTTTATTTTCCATGAACAATATTTTACAAACAAAACTATTAAAAGGAATTATATATTTCTTAGGTTTTTAAAATAATATTAAAGTGATTTTTTATACAAAATATTATTCAGATTTTTTATGTAGACCTAATTTGTTTTGAGCTTTTTTTTCTGTCGATTTGGTCACAATATCAAAAAGAAAAATTTGTTTCCTAAAACTTTGTGTTGATTGAGATAGGCTCAAAATCTTTTTTTACCTCTAAACATATTTTTTGCAAATTAAAAAAATAAGCTATCATATAATTCTTATAACATAATCCGATAGAACAAAGTATAGGGATATTTTATCTGAAAACGTTTTCTATGGGGTGTTTATTGTAAAAAAATAAAAACAACCAAAGTTGTGTTCACTTTTCATTTCACCTCGTATTTGGTAATACTATGATAATGGGGTATCTAAATGCACATTTATTAAATTCTAGATGATCTGATGGTCTAGAGGTAAGGTGTCAGACTTCTCAACGGAGGGTCCGGGGTTCAATCCTCGGTCCCGGTACAGATTTATCTGATTACCAAACCCTTCCTTCACCTTTGACAAGACGTGTATTAATCACATCTTGTTAATGTGTGGAATGCCAGGCCTCCACCGTGGTTCGATGTGAGATGAAATGGAGGACCTACAGTATAACGTGGGATCCGAACCTCGGTGGAGGCCTGGCATTCCCCACATTCACAAGATGTATTGTCAGAGGTGAAGGAAATAACAATATTAAATTTTAGATCACGTGTATTTTCAAAGCACTTTTTTTTATACTGTGTCACACCATTCGTTTTTTTGTGTATATACGAATATAAAGTGTTAATTTGGTAGGTGTGAGGAAGGCACAATTGATTGAAAATGTACTAGCATTTGCGTGGAAGTATTATGAATTGAAAATTATTTGTAAAAAAGAATTTCCTGAATACACCCAGTTGTGTTTCGAACATCGACCCTTCCCTTCCATAACTAGCAAACAAGAGAGGCGTGGGTGTACATCATCTGTTATTAATTTAAAAGCACAGTGTCAACCACTTACAATAGACCACTATTTCTAAATGCACAGTGTCAACAACTTACAATAGACCACTATTTCTAAATACAGTGTCAACAACTTACAATAAACCCCTATTTTTAAGAAATCACCGTATAACTATATATATTTTATACACATATAATAAACATAGAGTATGATGGAAGGATTCTTAAACATTTGTTTTATCATATTATAGAAGCCATATTTTGTTTTTTTAAACGTTTTAACCCACTAAACAAGCACACACATTAATAAAATAGAATGTTTTTTTTAGCACCGCCTCTTACTAACTGTTCGGTTTATACTCCTATGTAGCTTACTAATTACACTAATGCGCTAGGAACAAAAAATGTTTAATTTAGAGGAATTGCAACCGAATTTGCACTAAGGGAAAGTGGAAACCCAATAAGGGAAAATCACCTACAGTGCACCCGAACGGGATTGAACCCCGATTTCTCAGTATTTGGCAGTCTAACCCAACACAAAATTAGCGTGTTAGACCATGATGCCACCAAAGCAGGTAATGTTTTTGATAGTGATTAAATGGATACAAAATGATATAAGTAAATATATAGATATTCTACATATATACTGAGTGGTGTTATTATACAAATATAAGATAAAATATATTTTATTTCGGGAACGTAGGGTAGACATTTTATTGTTATCTATTATATAATTTCTGAACCAACTGAGTGTGCCATAACGCAAATTACAAACTAATATAAAAATTGTACGGATATGGCTATATATTATCTGATTCCGGGTGTCATTTCTCAATTCATTGAGTATTTAGATAGTTTTCAACTCAATTTGGTTTAAGATGTTAATATAATTTCAAGTATACTGCGAATTAAAAATACTTATATGACAATTCTGTTGAGCTAAGTAGCGAATGAGGTTAGTGTAAATTTTAAATACAAGTTTGTTGATGTATTCAATGATTTAATATCTTCAGACATATTTGATCAATTTATGTAGTTTTCGCTGTGAACTATCTAAATATTTTTCAACATTTTAAATTTTACTATGTAGGCCTATATTAATAATAATAATAATATTTAGCACCGCGTCTTACTACCCGTTCGGGTTATACGCTTTAAGTACTAATTACTCTAATGGATTAGGAATTGGGAAGGTTGAATTAGAGGAAGTGAACCCACATTTTCGTGGAGGAAGAGTGGAAAACCATTTAGGAAAAACAACCCCCAGTTCACCCGACCGAGATTTGAACCTCGATCTCCCCGTCCTCAGCAGTCGAGCTCAACACAACAAGCGCATTAGCCAACTACGCCATAGGCCTGTATTATTCAAGTCAGTTATAATATATTGTTTAATTTTTTCTATGAATATTTAATTTTGAAATCACGGAGATACTTTTTAGATGACTTTTAATACAACCAATAACTATAGTAGCTTATCATATTCCAATTTAAATTTTATTTTCTGTAACTTCATAAATATTGTTTATTCGATATCTAAGAAGGTCAATGTCTTGTCTTCGTTCTTCCATGACGCAGCCTGTATAGAAGAGGTAGAAAATGAATAATTCTCAAGGGTTTCTTGTCACTTCAAGTAAATGACGTTGAAAATGGTAGACACCTGAAATATGGAACGTTTCAGAGCACAGAATCGCTTTCAGGGTTATCCGTCCAAAAAGTCAGTGAGCTAAAGTAACAAGTTTCTGTTTGGAGAATGCATGGCAGAACTTGAAGTGAAGAATATATTTGCTTTTGCGTGAAATATTTAACCCCAAATACTCATGTAGATCTAGGATGTTACTGTGAGTTTTAAAGGATGTGTAAAGTAATATTTTTTCAATAGCTTTTATTTCTTTCACAATATATTCTAGTAGTGTTTTTCTCACTAAACAAAAACACAAAAACAATATCTAGAACAGTCTAAGACAGATTTTATCAGAGTATATACTTTATTATTCTTCTTCAGTCGGTCAAAGCTGACCTGTCTCTTGTTCTAGTAGTCCCGGGTTCAATTCCTGACGATATCATATGTACTTTTGCCGAAAAGTGAACTGTTCCTATGGTCATCATGTTACGGTTAATTAGACTTAAGTTAAGTTCACTTTAAATTAGATTCACACCTTCATAATCACTCTCATCATGTTGAATCATTAAAGGTATGACGTGTAGCCAACCTCCACGGTCTACCCTAGAAAACGTTCTATTCCCACAGAGTTGATAAAACTTAAAAGTCTACATACACGGTGATCAAACTAGATATTCTATTTCTCGCGGTCAAATATGCCATATGCTTTAAAAAAAACTAGGTCAATACTCAAAATTTATTAACCTCTTCAACAGTCGTTTACTGTTTCATAAGCGCCTTCAATTGTAGAGAAGAAAACCTTAGTTCTGTAAATAGGGTGTATACATATTGAGATAAGTTTTCCTGGTTCAAACCCCGATATGGTATGGAAAATTCATATCTAAGGAAATTTGGACCATCCCTTTCACAGTTAAGAATCAACGATTGGAGGACAATATGACGTGTTTGTTATAAAACTACACTAGTTTGTAAGGCTTGTGTTGATTTATAATTAATTTGTTCATAAGGTTTACGTTAAGTACCCGAATAATAATAGTGATGATATAATAGGATAATAATTAATCAATAGTTTGTTTGTGCATCAGATATGCTACTGCCTTCTGAGATATCAGTATATTTATACTAATGGTCTTAGGCTGATAATTATATAATTTATAGTTAATCTGCGTATAACCCGAACGGGTAGTAAGACGCGGTGCTAATAATAATAATATAATTAATCTACGCAAGTTTGCTTTAAGTTAGAGTGGAAAAATATTCGGGAAAAAATACTCTTAATCCACCCAGCTAGGAACCCGACTACCAATATATTGCTAGAGTGACGATTTAGACAATGTGACCACCGATGTGGGTTTAGCATAGTTAGCACGGTGCAGTTATTCAACGTTGCCACGACATAAGATTCTTAATTTGTTTAAAATCATAAATCAATCTTAACGGGAAATCTACTAACATAGACGACAAGTCGATTACAAATATAACTATTACTCTGAAACAAGGTTAAAGTGGGGCACATGTTTGTATGGACTTTTTTAAAATTGTTTTTGTGTCTCCTGTCCACCGCTGATGTTACGGTAACAACTGAAGACTTGTACCGAAAGTTGTATGGTCTAACGCGTTTATCTCGCATCAGGCCTGATTGCTGGTGACGGGTAGATTATGGTTCAGATACCGATTGGATATACTGAATGTGGTTTTCTCTAAGAGGTTTACCTACTCTACCTCCACGCAAATGTGGGTACATTTTCTTTAAAATCTGCTTTCCTCATCCCTTACATTATATCTTAATTGATATGTAACTTATGCATAGAACCTAGATTTTCAAATATATTTGAAGATTTTTAATGGAAACATTGGTTTATAGCATGCTCTTAAAATAATCTACTTTTGTAAAACAATCATATAATGTGCAAAATGTAATGTGACATATTAGTTTAAAACCTTGTTGTATCTCTGACATTATCACATTACAATGTTTTAAGCAAATATTTCCGGAAGTCTGGTAGGCAATTTCAAAATGTCGGGAAGGTATGACGTTGAAGGGAGATACACGTTACATATTGCCGTAGGTTACGCAAAAAGTTTATATTTTATCGCAGTGTAAATCAGAGTTAAAAGTTCTCTAATTATGTTTCAATCTAATCATTCCACGTCAGATATAGCGGATTTAATGAGGTGCCAACCGAGATTTTAGTGTAATGGAACTTTAATATGAAGATATCTTTTGGGATGATAACCGAAGAGTTGAGGATATAAACTACCCATATCTGATGTGAAGGACATGAATTTGTACGGGAACTTAGATATGTTCGTTTAAATTAGTTGTTAGTTTGTACTTAATAAATAGTGTGAACAATTATGATATAATAATGAATTAATTTTTTTCTTACAGTCGTTACTATTTCCAGCATGTGGCCTTGGTCACTATTTTATTATTATTACTATTATTAGCACCGCGTCTTACTACCCGTTCGGGTAATACGCACTTACGCTAATGTGTAATGGTAGGGTGATAGTGAGATGAAATGAAGGACCTACAGTTTAACGTGGAATCCGAACCACGGTGGAGGCCTGGCATTCCTCACATTCACAAGATGTCTTGTCAGAGGTGAAGGAAGGGTTTTGGTAATCAGATAAATCTTTGCCGGGACCGAGGATCGAACCCCGGCCGCCAGCACAGAAGTCTGACACCTTACCCCTAGACCGCCAGGTCACCCTATTTTATTCAAGCCATATATTTTCCTCTACCGGCTTGCTAGGCTTGTCATAGCTTCATATGACTCATCATCTAACTTGAGACTAGGAAAGGTTGTTAATTCATCACTATGAAAGGTTAAACCTACATTTCACCAAATATACATTTTTCAGCCATGCCGGAAATTGGGCCTGTGACCCTTAGCTCAGTATACAGACACGCTACCAACTGAGCTAGGGTGTTGGATTGAATTAATCAATATATAAATATGAATAATTCTAATATAAGAATTGCAAAAGTATACCTAATAATGATTCATTTTTAACTTACTCTGAATTGTCAGGGATTCAATAGCACTTAAGGTTTTTATCAAATAGTTTTGTTTACATATACAAATATGCATTAATTATTATATTTGATTATGTTGGTACTTAATAGAATAAACATTTGATCAGTAGTTTAAGTATATAAAGATTTGCTAAAGAAAATTATGTAGCTAAAATTTGTTTATGTATTTTTGCTGTGAGGAAATTAAAAATTAATTACTACAAGAAACTAGTAGTTTAATAGTGGCTTTGAACCACTATGCTAAATAAACCTAAATATACTTTGATATTGGTGTAATAAGTGACAGTGTTTAAAACAATTACTATGCACTGGTTTATAATAATACTTATATTATAATATATTAAGTATTATTTAGATAAAGTCTTACTATATAAATATTGTAGTTTTCACATGAAATAAGATAGGTTAGTAAAATTTTGAGCCATTACTGTTACAATTTTCCCCCCAAAAGTGTTAATATAGTTTAATGGTCCCACAGTCTATGGTGTCATGTTTGCTATAAGCTGGAGGTAAACGTTCGAATCTTAATCGGGCGTCCTAAGAATAATCTTCCACATGTGGTTTATAAATGTGATTTTTCAATCTTAACACACCTAGGTTGTTGCATTTTATTCTATGTAATCTTACCATACCTTACTCTTTAGAGTAGCGGTCCCCAAACCCACTATTGGGTCACCAACCGAACTTTTGGTTGGTCACGAAAATTTTCTAATGCAAACAATTTATAATTATTTAAAAATAAAAAATCAGGTTGAAGGGAGAAATTGAAAAAACGATTATAAAAAGGCCAATGAAAAAGTATCGATCTCTTCAAAGACAACATGTTAATAATGAATTTTAAATGCGAAAAATTAATGGAGTTTTGATTCATTTTATGTATGTTCAAAAAATGCATCCAACTATTTATACTGAATATTTAAAAGTATTGCTACCTTTCTCATATTTGTAAATCCATGAAGTTGGACTTTAGTTTATATTAGGTATCAAAACCTAATTTTGAAACATACTACAATTATTGTTGAACTCCTTGAACATGAAATTGACTCGCATCGATGTGGAAGTCAATACTGTCAGCAACAGAAACCGGAAACAAGCACATCCTTTTCCACACGCCTCATTATGAGAAATTTATATTTATTATTATTAAATATATTCAATGATAAATTTAGAAACCCAGTAGGAGTCTAGTAAATAAATAAAATAAAAATACCTTACTCTCACTCAAATCCCCCCTCATATTTAAGTGTTAGTAATCTTATTATTTTAATGTTTAATAATCATAATTTTGAAAGTACTAATATTAATTCAATATAAAATGTCCAGTTTCGGTGGCCGAATGGTCTTAGGCGTCACTCTCGCAATAGACTGGACTGTGTATATTAGAAAGATTGAGGTTCGAATGCCGGTCGCGTTTAATGAGGATGGTTTTCCCCAAATAGTTTTACACTCTACCTTCATCAAATTGCTGGTATACTTCTTCTAAATTCAACCTTTAGTCCCTAACACATTAGCGTGATTAGTACAGAGACGTATAGCCCGAATGGGTACTAAAAAAAATGTTTAGTTATATATAAAATGATATCAAAAACCTTCTTTGTTTTGATTACAGCTTTTCAAATTGATAATATCAGACCTAGATAACTGTTGTTGATCACTTATGATTCGCACCGTCTTTGTAAAACATTTTTCTTCTTCCAATGCCACATAGTCCACTCTTGAACCCAAGAAGAATTACAGTCGCGTGATTATAACTTTAAGTGTGAGAGAAGTCGCTACACGCTTCCAAAGTTTCGTCTTTATAGGTCATCTAGAGGTTTCTGAAGGGTGTGGAAAGTAATTCACACATCAGGATATAATATTATAGACCTACCATTAGGAGGGGTCCATAAATTTTTGGTAGAAATTCCATCCCTCACACATCACAAATTGTTTTTATTATATTATCATAATCTCAAAAATAACGTAAACCTTCGAATTATTAAAATGTACTTATGTTAAATTCAGGATTTTAAAAATATATTACTATTTAATAATTGATTATGAACTATTTTAAAACCTACAAACAATTTATGGTTCATTTTATCTTTGGGCTTTTTTGAGTCATATATGACCCCCTTACACCTATTGAAAATAGGTAGCTCACATTCCCTTTTCTAGCCACTTCTATTTGTATTTTTAAACGTTTATGATTAATACATCTAAGAATAAAAACCAAGGCGTATTTAAAAAAATATATCTGGCTTTCCTTATAGTGTATTTCTACAAGAAACGTTTAAATAAATATGTTCTAATTTTTCTACTCTGAAAGAAGTCAAGTAAAAAAAGAAACATAAAAACAATATACAAAAAGAAAGGTATAAAGTGTTCGCCCGAGAAGAAGGTTACGAGTAGAATGGTGAAGAATATTTATTAATCATGTTTATCTTGTAATTCCCTCTAGCCTAGTTTACACTGTAGAAGCGTGGTTTTCCAGGGAACCTCCCTCCTTACTCTTTCTCCCTAACAAATCTCCGGGGAGTTGCCTTTGCTGCTTGCCAGCGAACAAACAGTTGACAGATGAAAAGCGTAGCTCACGTTCTGAGGCGGTGCAAGGGTGAAGTATTGTGCGGTAGACACATGCCTTACCCCAAAATTAACAGAAACAGGATACCTCCTCTTCAAGTAATAACAAATTGAAGCTTCCGGGGATGAAAATCAGATAACTCATTTGATAAAAAAATTTAAAACATTTATCGAGCAAATTAATACGTCGCGCTTACTCATCCTAAATAAATATTTTTATTTTTATAGCTTTTATAAAACAAATAATTGCTAATATGATTTGATGAAATAATAAAATAGTTTCTATTGAATACAATAAAACCTGATCTATTCAGTAAGCGTCTTACTACCCGTTCGGGTTATACGCACTAACGCTAATGTGTAATGGTAGGGTGATTGTGAGATGAAATGGAGGACCTGCAGTTTAACGTGGAATCCGAACCACGGTGGA